>JAAGKR010012573.1:2500-16128 GCA_011419295.1 Clarias macrocephalus
TGTCTCGTTTAAACCCTGAATTATTAAACCTCTTTGTTGCTCTTCCTTCACACACTTTGGTAATGTGTCTCTCATTCTGGTCTGTCAGTGAGGCCTATTTAAACTGAATCCTTTTGCGTACAGTGTTTACTTCCTCCCTGCCCCGCCCCTCAGACACCGGGAGCTCTCTCTGATTATTTGCTATAAAGCACCGTCACATCAAGGTGAAAATGTCTAGGGCTAAAGTACCACCCAAAGATAAACACCATAATAATTATTATCATCATCATCATCATCATCATCTTTATCAAAATCATCATCATAATTCCTTCTGGTCCTGTTATTGTATTTAATTGTTTTTTCTTCACATTTACATATTACATCTTAATAAAAGTACAAAAGTGCAAGGTGAAGAAATAGAAATATGGGTTCATTAAGTCAGTTTGCCTAAATTCTTAGTATGTTGTGGAAATTTATCGCAATGATTACATTAATAAATAAGGAGTAACAGTGATGATAAGGATGTTTAATGTACGAAGAGTCACAAACCAAAGAAGGCGGAGTATTAAAGCCAGCGCATTCAGGACATTCTGCTTTATTACATCAATACATACTTTCGTGTCAGAAGAGTTTTTCATTCTGATAATAAAAATACACCCACATTAGATGGATAGATCAAATACTTTATTCATCCAAAAGGATCATTTGACCATTACAACAGGCAGGTCATGTATTTGACAAGAAGTAAACAGCAGGCAAGAAAGGCAGTGAGGAAAAAGGAAAAGGTTAAAAAAAAACAATGTTTACAATCGAAGGTGCATTAATGAGGTCAAAGTGATGTCAAGTAATATATAGTATGAAAATCCTCCTCCTACGTCCCCGTGCATGAGGAGTGTCCACACAGACGGGGATGAAAGTGTACATGAGGTGCACCAGGACGTAGTAACGGAGAGCATCAACCAGCGAGTATATAACCAGCGAGAACTGATAAATGAGAGGATGTAATGAGTGAAGCATGTGACCATGTGCAGTGAAGACAGAATGTGGACGAGCCCACTGAGATCCCTCCAGTGCACGGCCAGAAACATGGCTTTCACCCAAACGCCGTCCACATCAGCATTCCACACACAAACATCCTGACATCTGAGCGAGCTGCGTGTGACACTGACAGAACAGAGGCACTATCTGACCAGCATCGCGCTGGTGTCTGCTCGTGCTTCTGCTCAGGAGCTTCACCATCATGCTCATTGTGAACATACCAAGCAGTCCAAAAATGTGAAGGAAACACAACAAAGTCCACTCATCACTCTCAGTACTGTAGAGTCTATTACTGGTGACATGAAATCCGTAACGTAACAGAGCAGCGCCTATACGATCACAGCCCACCGCGCTGAACGCCAGCGACTCCAACATGCCAGACAGACGAGAACCTGGCCAGAGACAGAGACAGAGATCTCCTGTCCTTCTAAACGAGCTCGAACACGGGGCTGAATACTGCAGACGTGAAGTGTGAAGACCCTGAAGACCCTGAAGACCTCCATCTGCACCTGGACCAGGTTTACTGTGTGTGATGCTGAACCATATCTCACATATAATGATGTTAACATTAGTGGACTACAGCTGACAGCCTGGGGCGGAGACTAAAGCAAATGACTGATTTCCGGGGGATCCATAGTTCACTAAGTTCTTGTACAGTCAAAATCGTATACTAGTACTCACTACATCCATCCGTCCATCCGTCCATCCGTCCTTCCATCCCATCACACAGCCAACACACACATTACACAAACTCTGAGTAAAACAGACACAAATCTGCATTGTGATCCAGTGACCGACCCACAAACCCAGGATGTACCATAGAGATCTAAAAACATGTTGAAGGACAAATAGGTCTCAGGATGGACTCGTAGACTCAGACGGTGTCTTTTTTGTTAAAAACCTCTATTGTCCACACGGATTCGTACTCTCACGTATCAGTTATTTATTGTAAATAGACAACGTTTGCACTTTTGTTTAGATGCTCAGTGCATTTAATTTGATCTATAAATCGACTTTGCATAATAACAATAAAGTTGAATCTAATCTAATCTAATCTCATCTATTACAAATGCCTGGGAAATGCTGACTCTGTGCTGAGTATGTTTTTTATTATTATACATATTTCTGTCGTGTGTTCGTGACAACTGCTAAAGGCAACAAGATGGCAGATGAAAAGGCTTTTGTGATGCTGCAGTGATATGAATAGCGAAACAATGGCAACCGCAGTGACAATTAAGTGATCAAAAGCCCTGTGTGAGTTCTATAACCTGTTTTTTGAGGCTTTGTCTGACTTGTCATTGTGACTGCAAAACCATCTGTGTTTGTGCCCGAAAGTGAAACTTTCTTTATATTGTTGTGTGTTTAATGTTTGTTCTGCACCAACATACCTGCGCTCTAAAATAGGAATGTGTGTGTGTGTGTGTGTGTGTGTGTGTGTGTGTGTGTGTGTGTGTGTGTGTGTGTGTGTGTGCAATAATAAATAAAATAATAAATCAACTCTTCGTCAGTGTGAGTTTAATAGTTAATAAGTGCTCGATTTAAAATTAGAAATGAAAATTAAAAAAAGACTAAAATGCAGACAAGTGTGTAAAAAGTTCTTGTAAAGGTATTGAGGGAAAAAGAATCCGGTATAATTTAGCATATAAAATGTGTTTCATGCAGTTTGATATCTTTGATGTTCTTGTGTGTAAAAGTTTCATTTAAAGGTCAGAAGTGAAATGTCCAGAGTCACTGTACGTAAGTTCTCAGCTGGACTTGAGTATTAGACAGCAATAATAATAATGAGATTTGAGTGTCAGATGTCGCCTGCCTGTGAACATGGACTGAACGCAGCTTGTACAAATGTAAAGATTAAACTCACCTAAATGTGTAATATGAATCCTGTGATGGCGCAGCTCATCAGCCTGGGAGTGTCCGTGGCGTCCTCACACGTCTGCTCGAAGCCGTATCACACTTCAGGTTTAGCCCTCAGCATTACACACACGCAGCACCGGGTGTCAGGATCAGTTCAACAGAAATGTGGCACGGCCCCACAGGGTGTGAGCAGGGCGGAGCCTGGGACACCTGGAGGAACACCGTCCAGCTACACGAGCACAAGAGGCAATAAATCAGACAAATGCACAGAAATGAACCGTACAGTCGTGAAAGCTGCACTTCCTCGTGACACAGGAAAGTTGGCAGCACTGTGGCTTTGCAGCGTCTCACCACAGAGCCTGGTAGAGGTAGTCAAGACCACCAAGAGACTCGGAGCGCAGGACCCGTCTGTCCTAATGAATGTTTGCTTTCTGAAGACGATACGATTAGCACGAGGCTCGATGTTGAGTCCTGTAGTCTTTTTCAAGTGTTCCTTCAATACTGTCTCTGTTAAATCTAGTCTGAGTCCCACAACAGTTTTCCTGCTTCTTAAAGGGAAATTCTTTCTTCTTCTTTCTAAAGATTTAAGTTTGACTTTATTCATCCAAATACAAACAGATGTACACAAACACGTAAAAAATGAATGACTTTGATTTGTACAGGTCTTATGTATATAATAACTCTAATAGTGGCAACAGTGAAAGTTAGCTGCTGGGTAATAACAAAGTCATAATAAGCAAATATGATGAATAATAAAATAAATATTATATAAATACAAATAATAATGAAACTATGATGACTATTGTATTATTTTCTGTAAACAGTAAAACATATTTTCTTCTTTTTGGGATAACACAAATAATAATAATAATAATAATAATAATAATAATAATAATAATAATAATAAATTAATTAATTAATAATTATGATAATAATAGTAGGGGAATATTGCAGTGATGTGTATGTTGTTAGTAATGTTAACATATAATAATAATAATAATAATAATAATAATAATAATAATAATAATAATAATTGGGTTATTGGGTAATAATATAATAATAATAATAATAATAATAATAATAATAATAATAATAAGTGGGTTATTAGTTTTATAATTTTTTGATTTCATTTCCATAGATAAAGATTCTTGTATCTGGAGATCTTTCAGGTGACTGCAGAACACTCTGCATGAAGCGTTGGAGCATAAAGATGTATCCCTGGAATGTGTGTCTGGTCCACAGGAAAACACAGGAAGCGTTTAAAGAAATGTAGAAACCGGCTGCATCAGTGGCCTGGAACCATAAATACATTTACAGAATCATACAGCTTATCTAGAACGACTTGTTATCTTATTTTACATCTAAGCCACTGAGGGCCTTGATCAAAGCCCCACCAGAGGCAACTTGATGGTGGGGTTTGAACCAGGGACCTTCTGATCAGTAGTCCAACATTGAGCTGCCCCTGACCCTAATCTAAAGAGGTCACTGAACAAGCTAGGAGGACAAAAGAGCTCGAGAGGTGCTTTGATGGAGGAGAGAATTCTACATCCAGACATTTCAGGGTCTGACAGTCACAGAGAACAGCAAGAATTCCAACAGGGAATCCCCAAGCTGTGAAGGTGTTCTAACAATTCTACTATATTAATGAGGAAGACAAACTGCTTGTTATCTTTCACAACCCATACTGACACCCATCGCTAATCAGTTTGACATCTGTGCTCTCAGCGGACAAAGAAAACAATGCGGATCTGGTTTTCTCTAACATGTCTGAGCTGCTTGGGAAACATGGCATGTTTACTGCTTTCCCAGCAACTTGGAAGATTCTTACTTATAACTGAAGTTATGAAAACCAAACTTTGTAGCATTTGCAAGCATGAAAGGGTTGTTAGGGTTAGGGTTAGGGTTAGGGTTAGGGTAGACTCCCATGACTCGGTATGTCCCAGCTTCCCCTTTAACATTAATGTTACCGGGCGCGGCCTTTGTTTGTCTTGTGATTAGAAGTTAAAACTTCCTGCTGGTGATGATTAAATCTCTGAAAACGCTGAAACAGGTTTGTTCAATATACAAAAGAAATGATTATGATAATAATAGTAGGGGAATATTGCAGTGATGTGTATTTTGTTAGTAGTATTAACATATAATAATAATAATAATAATAATAATAATAATAATAATAATAATAATTATTATTATTATTATTATTATTATTATAAAGAAAAAGAACTAAGTTTTCCTTTTTTTTTATTTGTAAAACGTGTGCATGGGTGTGTGTCATCAGTTCACACACACACACACACACACACACACACACACACACACACACACACACAGTGTTTGTAAGGCTGTAGTGGGTTATTAATTTTATAACTTTTTGATTTAACTTTAACTAAGTACAACAAAAAATAGCTAAAAATTAGCATTGAAAATGTGGTGCTTCAAGGCCACCTTGTGATTATTTTCTGTAGATCAAGGAATTTTAGGTTTCTTATTTTAGTGTCCGGTTCGTTTCAGGCTGACTTTCGTACTCATCCCAACAGCAGACACAACGACCAGCCTACCTGATTAAATCTCTAAAACCGCTGAAACATGTTTTTTTCAATATACAAAAGAAACAACGTTCTTCTGAAGAATATCTTCGTATTATGTTTCTGTCAAGTTTCTGACACCACACTTGCACAGACACAGTGTTTAAAAGAACACGCCTGTACATTATGTGGTTACACGGTTACAGCTGCACCCCGCCCCCCATTTCGGACACTCGGACCACATTTCTCTGTTCCTGTATCCAGCCTACAGGCAAAGACTGAAACAAACAAATCCTGTCACCAAACTCTGAACTCTGGAAACTGAAAGCACCCGACGGGACTGTTTTTCTCAGACAGACTGGGATGTGTTTAAAGCCGCCGCCAGTCTCACAGGCCTCTTCTGCCAGCATACAGGACTATGCTGAGTATGTAACTGGGTAAGTTACCTAGCACCTGGATAAACAGTCAGGTATACCTTCATGCTTCATGCTCGCTCCCTTGCTTTTAAACCAGGCCATGTGACAGACTACAAAGCTGGAAGGCTTTTATTCCACTGGTGATTTTCAGAGGATGTGGCAAGGCTGGCAGCACATCAGAGACTACAGGACCAGGACCACCACCACCATCAGCTCCACAGATAGCCTGCCAGATGATCTCAACATCTTTTACACACGCTTTGAGATCTCCAGCTACAGCACAGATAGAAACACCCAGACCACAGGTCCCCTATCCTCTCCCCCAACTGTCTCATTAGGCCAGGTATACAAAGCTTTGAGGAAGATTATGCCACGTAAGGCAGCAGGGCCAGGCAACATCCCTGGGCGGGTCTTAAGAGCTTGTTCCAACGAGCTGAATGATGTTTTTACCTCCATCTTTAACCTTTCTCTTAGTGAGTGCATCGTTCCCACCTGCTTCAAAAACACAACCATCATTCCCCTTCCTAAGAAGATCTCACACTCCTGTCTGAATGACTATACACCAGCAGTACTCACTCCAATCGTCGTGAAGGGTTTTGAGAGCGTGGTGCTGGCCCACATTCAGAACAGCATCACAGACACTTTGGACCCCCTTCAGTATGCCTACCCGCACAACAGGTCAACCTCAGGTGCGATTACTGCTGCCATCCATCCTTCTCTCTCTCACCTGGAAAACAAAGACTCTTACATCAGGGTGCTCTTTGTAGCCTACAGTTCTGCTTTTAAGACGGTCATCCACAATAAATGCACAAACTGTCTACACTTGGCCTGCATCCTTCACTCTATGACTGGCTTTTAGACTTTTTGACTGGCAGGCCCCAGTCTGTCTGGATTGGAAATACGACCTCAGCTAGCATCATCACAACACAGGCACTCCACAGGGATGTGTCCTGAGTCCTATCCTCTACATCCTGTTCACCCACAACTGTGTCGCCCCTCACAAGGACAAAATCATCCTGAAGATTACAGACAACCGCAGTGATAGGACGCATCACTGGAGGGGTCGAAGCAGCCTACAGGTTGGAGGTGTGGCCAGTCTGGTAACATGGTGTGGGGATAACAACGTCTCCCTCAACATGGACAAGACTAAGGAGATGATAGTGGACATGAGGAAGGAGAAAGGACTTTATCGACCACTGTTCATCCGGTAGCTCGAAGTGGAGAGGGTGAGCAGCTTTAAATATCTAGGCGTCCACATCAGTGATGAACTCACTTAGACACTTAACACCACAAAGCTTACAATCATGGACTACCAACTGGACTTCCAACTGTATCTGACTGTTGACACAAATCTCAGAACATTCTTTGCACAATCATCTGCAGAATAATAATAACTAACAATCACCTGAACAATTACTAGAACGATCATCTGGATTTATGATCCTGTCATTTCCAGTTTCACTCAATAACAATCTTTAAAGGTACTGGATGTCAGGAGCACCATATTTTTCCCAAATCCACTCTGACATCACTTAAACTGTACATCACCATCCTGATGAGAAGTCGAGGGACCGAGTGAAGGGGACAATGTTAAACCGCACAATGGCAGTCTGGCACCCCTACCTCATCGGTCTCACTCGGGGGTGTCCCAGCGTATTCGATGCTCCATATACTGAGGATCACATTGCATGTTGTTTTGTTCAGATTCCTGTATCCTAGCGAGCGTTATTAGAGAATATCCAGAGCCTCTTTCGAGTGACTCACCCTGTATAGTTTTATGATTTACACTATGTGGTGACATCATTACTTATTTGACTGTCGCCACTTCGGATCTGGTTGTGTTCTGGGAAGTTCTAAATGAATAGTAGACAGAAAGTATTTAAATTTTTTTTTTTTTTTTTTTTTTTTTTTTGCATATGTGTCACACTTTAATCATTCAGGTCATCAAACAGGTTTTAATGTTACACAAAGATAACCTGAGTTAATACAAAATGCAGTTTTTAATTTTTTTTTAAAATACATTTATTAAGGTAAAAAAAAAAAGACTTCCAAACCTTCCTGGCTTTCTGTGAAAAAGAAATAGCCCCTGCCCCCAGTTTACCGTGATTAACCACATTTTTTTGGAAAGACCAAAGATTGGGCAACAACCAAACAATGTGATTATAAAATACAAGCATGTTCCCCCTCTACCCTTTACCTTTTATACCAACACGACAAGTCTGATCTCGACCAAAATGTGAACATTCAGCAATAAAGTGTCGTCCCAGGGTGAAGTACTGTTCAGACACGTCTTGCCTTTGGACTATAAATGAGAGATGTCGCTGCCAGTTCCTGAGGGGATTTGAAAAAATATCCATGAATTTCTTGTGGTTCCCCCCGTATGACTCGAGAACCTCAGGAATCATGGCAAGACTTCAGATCATTTAAGAGCCTTTCTGCCAAGATTCTACAGTCATACATGCATTTAACACAGAATTATTGTTTTTAGTTAGGATTATTTTAATTATTATAATCAGAAAACTGATCAGAAAACAATCCACAATACCGAATTGTTATTATTATTATTGTTGTTGTTGTTGTTTTTACTCCATGTAAGAGTACAGCAAAAATGTGAACCAAACTACATTTCTGCATGCCGTTGTGTTACCCAATGGCAGGGCTGTGTAGTGATCCGAGTGGGAATTTCACCACATTTGAATGATTATGAGAGAGTTTAATTAAGCTAAAGTCTACTGCGAGCTAATACACTTTAATTGTATTTAATCATTTAAACATGAACTCAACAGCTGTAATTTTTTCAAAATGAGTAGGAGGTATTCTTCCCACTGAAGTCAGAACATATGCAGTGTTTAAGAGAAACAAGGAACTGGTGAGAATGGTGAGAGTTCCTGGATCAGGTGTGAGTTTTGACATAAACGCTCAGTTTCAGTGTAAAAAGGCAGATTAATGTAGAACTCATTTATCGATTCGAGATCATACATCACTGCTAGCTTGCTAGCTTATTGCTAACAGAAGGACGTCCACGTCCTTGATTTCACAAGGTCTGTTTTTGTCCGTTCAAATACAGCATTAATAGTTATGCATGAGAACCAGATCCTTTACACACTTGAATATAAATATCCTGATCTCTATCAAGCGACGTTTGTAGAAAGACTGGATGGAAAACAGGCTAATCAACAGACTCGGGTTACAGGTAGGCGTATCATGACGCACAGCACAAACAAGTCTAGATGAGGATTTCCTGAAATTTCTCAACACACACACACACACACACACACACACACACACACACACACACACACACACACACACATTTAAGGTTTTGAAAATGCTGTACTGTATAATCCTGTGTTTCAACATTTCACCAAAAAAAGCCTGCAAAGTAATCCTCTGACTCTGAAGGATCTAAAGTTGCACAGTGGACTTCCTTTTGTCTTCTCTCTTTAATATTACACATGAGGAAGTAGATCCATGTAATTAGAGACCTGCCTTAGAAAGCCGCAAGACTGTAACACACACACACACCCTCACACACACACGCACACACACACACACACAGGTATAAACAGGACTTTACTGTTGGCCCGTCAGCTGTAATAATAAATCAGGTTATGTGAAGATGAAGATGAATCTGTTTGTGATTAAGACTGTGAGAGGAACTGATGAGGAATGTGCTGAAGGGGGAAACCCACAGGGTGTGAATGTGTGAATGTAGCAGTGGATCCTCTCACCCTATCTCTCATTCTCTATAGCACCACTCAGCGGTACTTTGTGAAGTGCGGTCGTCTGCAGCGACACTAGCGAAAGCGCTCCAGAGCAGACTGTACATGAGGAGCGTCCACCTCGCCATCGATTGTCTCCCATCAGTAATAGACGGACGGACGCCTCGTGGCAGAGGTACGAGCTCAGGGCTCGCTGTATCGTGCACTTTATTACTCTTTACATGGAAAACTCGATATCAATGGGTAAAAGACCCAGAGGCAGTTAAAGCTTCACGTCCGAGACCGATACAGTGTGCAGTACAGCGGCCCCTCGGCCCCGTACGGGTTTAATCCGTTCCCGAGCCGAGTTCTTAAGGCGAAATTTTGGATTGTGAAATATTTTCCCATAGGAAATAATGTAAATGATCAACTGTTCTAGCCGCCCCAAACACTCTAATCATATTTTTGCATACAAACTCAATCAAAACATTTAGAAAAGAAATGTAAAAGAAGTGAAAATGAAATAAATAGACGTTAAACCTCACTTAACCGTAATGTGTGATTCCTCTCGGCACCGGCCGCTTTAAAGACCAAACTGAAAGTGGCTCCATTTCTTCTCGATAGCATGTAGCGCAGCCACCTAATGGTTTTTTGTTTATCAAACTGCATATTAGTTCAGTAAATAGTTGTACACAGTCATGTTTTGTGCACTGCAGTGTCTGTGTTATATTTGTGTTGTTTGTCTGTCTTTCGTGTCTTTGGGTTTAGTTAATACCAGCAGATAAGACAAAAGATGAGACTACAAAAAAAAACACAAAAAATCACAAAAAATATATGAACTCATTTGGTTTGTCTTTTCATTGACGCAAACGAGTTTTGATCTGGAAATGCACAAATCCGGCTTCATCACTCGTCTGACTCGTCTCAGCTTCACATGCTGAACATGTTGGTTTAAATGAATCTACTCCATCAGGATATTTCTATAAGCACGAACCCCGTCAAACTGGTCGTGGTGGTGGTGTCGCAACTATCTACAGCGATGTTCTCACTGTTACTCAGACAACAAGGCCCAAGTTCAACTCGTTTGAAGTGCTTGTCATTAATGTTGCACTCAGCAAAATACATAATAAATCCCTGCTACATTTTGTCCTGGCCACCGTGTACAGACCCCCGGGGCCATATGCCGATTTTCTTAAAGAGTTTGGACATCTGCTATCAGACCTATTGGTTAACTCTGACAAAGTGCTGATAGTAGGAGACTTTAACATTCATGTAGATGATGCTAACGATGCTTTAGCATCAGTTGCTAAATTCCTTTGGGGTTAAACAAAATATAAATGGACCAACTCACCGCTTTAATCATACGCTAGATTTAATTATATCCCATGGTATAGATGTCTCTAATATAGACATTCTACCTCAAAGTGATGATATCAGAGACCATCATCTCTTAGTATAAACTCTACCTGTAGAACAGCGTAGCTGCGCCTCCCCACGTTATCAATTCAGTAGAAATATTAATCCGACTACTAACGACAGATTCACAAGTAAACTGCCGGATCTGTCCCAACTTCTTATCAGTCCCCTAAGTGCAGACGATTTAGATGAAGTGACCAGCAGCATGGGCACCATTTTTACCAGTACATTAGACACTGTTGCTCCCATCAGATTAAAAAACATCAGAGATAAAACACTTGCACCATGGTATAATAGTCACACTCGCGCCCTAAAGAGAGCAACCCGTAACCTCGAGCGAAAATGGAGAAAAACTAAATTAGAAGTTTTTAGAATCACGTATAAAGACAGTATGTGCAGCTACACACGGGCTCTAAAAGCGGCCGAGCATCTGAGCCAACTGATAGCAAGAAACCAAAACAATCCCAGGTTCCTATTTAGTACAGTGACTCGCCTAACAAACCCTAAGATGCCTGCAGGGAGGATCCCATCACAGCTTAGAAGTGAAGACTTCATGAACTACTTCAATGAAAAGATTGATAGTATCAGGAAGAAAATAATGGAAATTCAACCTCTAACAACATCTCATGATCCAGTCCAGTCTAAAGCTTCACAATTAGATTTTCAGTGCTTTACAGGTGTAGGACAGGAAGAGCTGCATAAACTTATCAACTCGGCTAAATCAACAACATGCTTGTTGGATCCAATCCCAGGCAGACTTTTAAAAGAAGTGATAAATATAACTGGAGCGTCGCTTCTAAACATTATCAACTCTTCATTATATCTAGGTCACGTCCCTAAACCTTTCAAGTTGGCAGTTATTAAGCCTCTTCTTAAAAAATCTGATTTAGACCCAAATGATATAACAAATTACAGACCAATTTCAAACCTTCCGTTTATATCAAAGATATTAGAAAAGATAGTATCTATGGAATAAAATCACTGTCAAAAATAATCGTGCGTAAAAAAAGATTTTGTGTAATTTTGTCCGAGTTGGATTCCAAAATCTACGGCCACAACTCTGAAATATACGCCTCTGACCGCTTACAGACACAAAACTCGTTTTTACGTCTCCTCTGTTACACGGACGAATTGTGAAATTTCGCGTATGAATGTAGTGTGTTAAACCGCTGTCACAAATACGTCATCAAGGCCACATGCACAGGCATTAATATCCAAGGGAAGAGGAATCGATTCGGCCACCGTTTTAAACCACCAGCACCAAAATGGCAGATCAGCAGCCGAGCGTCGCTCATTGTCTCAGGTATGTTTTCTTTTTTTCACAGATTCGTACATGTTTAAGGGAAGTAAAATTACAGAGATGTTTTAACTATAGCAGGTAAGATTTTAGGAGTTTAAAACGGTGGCAGGACGAACGCGCCATATCGATTCCCCCTCCTTCGGATAGTGACGCCTGTGCATGTGGCCTTGATGATGTATTTTTGACAGCGGTTTAACACACTACATTCATGGGCGTAATTTCGCAATTCGTCCGTGTAAGAGAGGAGTAAAAACAAGTTTTGTGTCAGTAAACGGTCAGAGTTGTACTGTTGTACTGTAACAAACACAAAATATCGTATCTGTAAGCTGTCGTGGCTGTAGATTTTGGAATCCAACTCGGACAAAACACACACAAATACACACAAATCTTTTTTTTACACAAGATTATTTTTGACAGTGATTTTATTCCATAGTATCAGCCCAGATATGCACATTCTTGCAGGAAAACAATATCCTCGAATAATTTCAGTCAGGTTTCAGGCTCCATCATAGTACAGAAACTGCACTAGTTAAAATTGCAAATAACTTGTTTTTAGCTTCGGACCAAGGCTGCATCTCGATACTAGTCCTACTTGATCTTAGTGCTGCATTCGACACTATAGATCATAACACTCTCATAGATCGCTTACAAAATCACATTGGTATTCATGGACAGGCATTAAAATAATTTAGATCCTACCTGTCTGATCGATTCCATTTTGTAGATCTGAATGGAGACCAGTCTGGTGTAATGCCAGTGAAATATGGGGTGCCACAAGGGTCAGTTATAGGACCTCTGCTGTTCTCAATATACATGCTTCCCTTGGGTAACATCATTAGAAGACATGGGATTAGTTTCCATTGTTATGCTGATGATACCCAGTTATAAATTTCCACAAAACCAGACGAAATACCCAAATTGTCTAGACTAACTGAGTGTATACAAGATATAATAGATTGGATGACCGATAATTTTCTCTTACTAAATTCAGATAAGACAGCAATATTACTTTGTCCAAAAATCAGTTTGTGCACCCTGCAAGCGCTTTTTATAGCCGCTAAAAGTCTTTTAGTTCTTGTACTTGGGATTTTCTCCCATTCTTCCTTGCAAAAGGCTTCTAGTTCTGTAATATTCTCTGGTAGTCTTGCCTGCACAGCTCTTGTAAGATCTACACACACATTTTCGATGATGTTTAAATCAGGGGACTGTGATGACCGTTCCAACACCTTAAGCTTGCGTCTCTTGAGGTTTTCCACAGTGGATTTTGAGGTTTGTTTAGGATCATTGTCCTGTTGTAGAAGCTCCTCTTTTCAGCTTCAGCTTTTTTACAGATGTTGTGATGTTTGCTTCCAGAATTTGCTGGTATTTAGTGGAATCCATTCTTCCCTCCACCCGTGTA
>JAAGKR010012574.1:0-10243 GCA_011419295.1 Clarias macrocephalus
GTGTGTACAATAGACCGCAGATGCTGGAAGAAAAGCATCACACTATGATGTTCCTGAACGTGATGTCGCTGAAGGTGTCACTGAATATAATGTCACTCAATATAAGGCCACACAGAAAGTTATTAATAATTTTTCGGCGTACGTTTAAGACATCATCACGGCTGACCCGTTTGAGATATCAAAAATCCCTCCGCAATTTTGCATCCTCAATGTCTTTAGATCACATCGGCCCAGTTTGGTGGCGATCATATAATTTCCCTAGGAGGAGTATATCAAAATCCATCGGGTGCGTTTTGCAAACGACCCAAAATAACCGGCCTCCTGTTGAGTTGAGCCCAAGACATGCAGCGCGAAAGTTGTTCGGCTCAATGAGCTCTAAATGTGTACAGAGTTTCGTGTGCCTACGTGAAAGTGTGTATGAGCTATACAGCAAAATCTCGTGTGGGGGCCCCTGGAGGCCCCGGGCCACGAGACTCTCAGGCATCCTGATGGCAGCAGATTCCAACCTGTCTGCCAAGTTTCATGAGTTTTTGAGCATGTTAAGACCCCCAAAAATCCAAAAGGGTGGGAAAAAAATTCCTTAGGAAAACAAGAGGGTTCTGCTTGGGCCCTAATAATATGAGTTTCACTTTTTGAAAGTAATTACTAAAATAAATCAACTTTTCAATAAAATTGCAATTTAAGTTATTCACACACTCATGCTTTGTGTGTATATTTCTGAACAAATAAATATTTGTGTATGTGCGTGTGTACATTAAATGCTGCTGAGTGTGTGTGTGTGCGCGTCTGTGTGTATATTTTACACTAAATGCTGCTGTGTGTGTGTGTGTGTGTGTGTGTGTGTGTGTGTGTGTGTGTGTGTGTGCGCATACACACCTATAAGAGCCTCAAAGCAGTTAGCCATGGCGTGTCTGAGGTCTGACTCTCTGCACAGATCTGGCCCGTGAGCGTACAGCATGAAGCGATCCAGCTCCAACTTCTGCAGCAAACAACACACACACACACTGTTAGTGTTAGCATCAGATGGCCAAGTGTGAAAGTGGCCAAGTACAGTATGGAAGTGGGTAGGTGTGAAAGGGTGCAAGCATTGAAATAGGAAAGTATGGATGTGGACGGGCGCGGATGTGGACGGGCGCGGATGTAGACGGGCGTGGACTGGCGTGGATGTGGACGGGTGTGGACGGGCGTGGATGTGGACGGGTGTGGACGGGCGTGGACAGGCATGGATGTGGACTGAAGTATGCATGAGGCTTATGAAAGCAAAGCAAAAACACAAACAAGAGGAGAAGCGCTAAGAAGACCGATATCAACAGGAAATCAGGTATGAGAGTATGAAAGTAAGGAGGTACAGGTGTAACTTAGGAGTAAAAATGGTAAAGAAAGACGAATGTGTATGTAGACAAATAATTAGGAACACATGCAAGCAAAGAAAAAAAGCAAATATGAATGAAGTACACATGTGGTCAGACGGGAAAATTATGTCCTCCTGTTTGTATTGTTCTCACACAGTATAAACTCTGTGTGTGTGCGCATGTGTGTGTGTGTGTGTGTGGGGGGGGGGGGGGGGGGTTAACGAGGGAACACACAGATAAACACCTCCCACCGGGTCGTTCGGTTAGCGTTAGCCTCCGCACGCCTGTGTGATTTGTTTTTTCCCCCCGGCGCTCCCGTGTGCATCTTTAATCACATTTTTCAAAACATCGATTCATCTCCTTCATCTTTCCTGTAAAGCCGCTTTTTTTCGGTTTCACCGCACCGCCGCTTCAATTCACAACTTCTCAGCGTTACGTGATGGATCGCAGTGTTTATTAGACACAGCAAAAATAAATAAATAAATAAAATAAATAAATAAATAAAACAACAGCCAAAAAAAAAAAACTACGAAAATGAAAAGAAAAAGTAAACAGTGGGGAAAAGAAACACAGGGAAATAAATAAAAGTGAACCCTACGGGGGGAGAGAGTCGACTTCACAGAGGATTACCAGAACGTCTTCCACGGATGATTTTTTTTAAGGGAGATAATTACAAGTGTTCTTGAGTGTACATGAGTAAACAAGACGAAACAAAGGAATTGGAACAAGGCCAAGGAAAAAAAAAAAGACACAAGGTTTATGCAAATTAGAGGAAAAAACACCAGTTTCATTCTGAAAACTTTTCTCTAGTGAGCGAATTGCAAAGAGACGGAGAAGATTAAAGTTTTTTTTCTGGCGAGCAAATTGGAACGAGGCCAGACGTGACGTCCGGTGGCAATGTGGAGAAAGTTTTTTCCCCCCCGCACTAGATAACAAACTGGAACGGGAGAAAAGTACAAAAAGACATGAGATCTTATGCAACAGCAAGCTAAAGAAAAAAATCAACAAAGAAAAGAAGATGCACAGGGACTGAGGTCACTTCAGGGACTTTGCTTTAGAGATCATTACAGACAACCGACAAGACAGACTTTTTTTTTTTTTTTGCTTCTTAGGAAAAGAAACAACGGAATGTTAGTGATGGGAATCAGCTGTCACCTCCTGATACAATATCACGATATCTCGGTGAACGTTCCATTTATGTTGCAGTTCTATTTATACATATCCAGAGTCGATATTCATTTTTTTGTTACAATTTTAAGACCTTTAAAAAAGTTTAATTTGAGACTGGTGTGTGTGTGTGTAATGAGTGGGTTAGAGACTAGTTCGCTCACAGACATTGGAGGAAAAAAAACATTGAAAGCTTGTAACACGTGTGATCTTTGATAATGTAACGCCATAAAATGCATTTCTATCATACTTGGGGGGGGGGGGGGCATCTTCAGGACAAAAGAGATCCAGCTCCGACACTGGAGACTCTTTCCATAAATATGAAACAATTATTAAAACAATAACAATTAAACTCTCAGGTCTCCTCGGGAAATATAAATATATATTCATTCATCTGGTACTATAGAAATGCTTGGGCCTACCTTTAAATTTCATACAACTTCTAAATAAATAAATGAATAAATAAATTGTACCTTTTTAAAAAAATGTCATTAGAAAATAGAAAATTGCAGCAGCAATACTAGGAACCAATCCAATACAAAATTAAAAGTCACAGAAAAATATTTGTATGCTAGAAAAGATCAGCATATAATACTTGTATGTGAGCAACCACTTTTAAACAAAACAAAGAAAATAAAGGAATGAAAGCTGCTGGATTCTACATGCAAAAAGGAAGCAGAACTGCGGGTGATTCTGCAGGACGCTCGGTAAAACTTAGCCGCTCATTTCCTTATAAAACTACACACACTGGACCCACGGCACTTATTTGGCTGTACGCAGGACCTCTGCTCAGTACAGTGTATAAATAGAAAAACAACTTAAATATGAATAAATTACAAAACAACAAACAAAAAAATTAAATTAATTAAAATAAATGAATAAATAAATAAACAAATAAAAAACAGAACCTAAAACTAATGAAGGTATTAATAAGCTAACCAGACCTGACATATATTAAGCATGCAAAAAATAATTTATAGCTGCATTTTTATTATGACTTTTCTGCTAACTAGTTAATTTTAAAAAACTGACAGAAGCACAGACTTCCACAGATTGTCTCCGGGCGAGTGGAACGCACCGAGCCGTGATGGTGCAGCGTCACTATGAACGGAAGTGAGAGCTGTAATTGCTTTTTTCTCCCTCGTGTTACGGAACGATTGCGGATGTTCGATATGGAGGAGAAAAATAAGTGTGTGGAGCGAGCGCGATGAGAAACAGAGCGAGGTTTTAATTCCTCGTGGGGGATTCGTACATTATCCCTGCAATAATCTCAGCTTTAATTACACACGCAGACAGCGAGCGAGCTGAGGGAGAGAGTGGCGGGCTGGGCGCTTCGCCGCGACACGAATGAACAGCGAGGCACATTACACATCACTACAATAATCATAATACTCAGAATCATAACCAGCACGAAGATGAAAAAAAGAGATCGATGTAGCAGAGGAAGCGCCGAGCGGGACTGCAGTCGGAAGAAACATCTTCCTAAAACAACGCTGACCTACCAGCGACGGCACAGATTTATTAATTCAGTCTTAAACTGTGGCAGGAGTGAGTCACGCTAGCGTTATAGCAAACACACGCTAGCGTTATAGCAAACACACTAAACATAACCTAATCTTTTTTTTCCCCATCATCTTTTTTTTTCTTATTGTCCATTAGCGTTCATATTAATTTGCGCCTTAGAGTCGTGGAACTGACGGTTGTAACATACAGTTATCATGATAACTACATTTTAATAATTAGCTAGATAGCTTTTTCTGTATTTTACAGCTATACGAGTTTAGATACACACTATATGATACTTCACCGGGACAGAGACACAAAGTGTTGCGCTGTGAATTGAATATGACGTGTTGCTCACCTTAGCCAGCATGGCGAGGTGCTGATTCTGAACGATGGCGGTACGATACGTAGCTAATCCTCCTTCCTCCAGACTGGGGAACAGGTAGTACAGGTGAACGCTGGAGAACACACCACGACACACATCAGGTCCAATGTAAATCCAATATATTAATATTTTTCATTACATTGTGAGACCAGAACTATGTTACAAATCGTTCACTAGGAAATGTCTGAAAGCTGTGATTTGATTGTGTGTTGATGAACTTCCTTTTGAAACAGCATGTCAGAACGAGGACATGTGGAAGTGCGTTACACAATGGGATTAGCATTTGACATACAGTACAGACCAAAAGTTTGGACACCCCTTCTCATTCAGCAAGTTTTCTTTCTTGTGTTCTTTCTTGTGTTCTTTAGCCCAAACGCGTCTCTTCTGCTTGTTGCCTGTCCTTAGCAGTGGTTTCCTAGCAGATCTTCTACCATGAAGGCCTGATTCACACAGTCTCCTCTTAACAGTTGTTCTAGAGACGTGTCTGCTGCTAGAACTCTGTGTGCCATTGACCTGCTCTCTGATCTGAGCTGCTGTTAACCTGCGATTTCTGAGGCTGGTGACTCGGATGAACTTATCCTCCGCAGCAGAGGCGACTCTCGGTCTTCCTTTCCTGGGCCGGTCCGCATGTGAGCCAGTTTCTTTGTAGCGCTTGATGCTTTTTGTGACTGCACTTGGGGACACAAGTTTTCCCAATTTTTCGGACTGACTGACCTTCATTTCTTAAAGTAATGATGCCGCTCGTTTTTCTTTACTTAGCTGCTTTTTTCCTGCCATAATACAAATTCAACCTCTTTGAATGAGAAGGTGTGTCCAAACTTTTGGTCTGTACTGTAGATCATGCCACGCCCGCACCAAATAAAAACACAGAGTTTAAACAAGAGCCGCTTTCTTTTCCAACTGTTTAGGAATTCTCGCCACTGCCTTTACCCACACCTGGTCAGTTAACCTGAACATCATCATCGGTGACAATAGTGTGGAGGATGTAGTAGTGCAGTAAGGGAGACTGACAAACTATACAATTAAACAAGGATATCTCCAAAACTCCAAAGGTCTTATATCACAGTAAATAGAGGTGTCCGGTCTACCTGTAGACCACATTAAAGACATCCATCGCACACAGTGAGCCAGTCTCTGTTTAATTTCCTTGTGTCTTTCCTCCGTGATAGATGATCTGAAGAAATGATTAGAGTATTCCAGAGTCAAATTAAAACGATGAGGCAAGTACTGGGCATAACAATGAACACCACAAGGTCAATCAATGAGTTACAAAAGCAGCTTAATACCCCTTTAGGCAGAAGTCTAGGGTTTAACTAAATCGAATAAAATCTGACCACCAGGCCACACATGTTCAAGAAGAAGTGCCCGTTTTCATAGAAATGCATTTCATTTTAGCATGACCGATATGGAAGGCTCAAGGGTGAGATCCCAAGCCAAGCTATTGGGAAAGCATGGCTACGGAAGACCGTGGCCCACTTGGAAGGGGTCCCACTGACAGCAGCAGCAGGAACAGGGTTCTCTAGTGCAGGATTCTTATGTCTCCTTCTAAATTCTTTGCAACGTGGCAGGAATGTGGCACTAGAATCTATTATTACTAAAAGATGTTACAAATGATACAAATGTGTAAATATCAAAGCCAGTAATGGGCCAACGTAACCCGAGCTCGCAGTCTGCTCAATTCGACCAAGAAATGCCCCAATCAACCAAGGAGTACCCAGCCCCTCCAGACAGAGTCCCCGAAACTGACCAGGGAGTAGCCCATTTGACCAGGGAGTGCCCTAATCTACCAGGGAGCGCCCTAGTCATCCAGGGCAGTGGCTCAATCGGTTAATGCTGTGGGTTACTGGATTACTGATTGAAAGGTCGGGGCTTCAAGCCCCAGCACCAGGCAAGTTGAGCCTTTGAGCAAGGTCCACAACCCTATCTGCTCCAGGGACGCTGTATCCTGGCTGACCTTGCGGTCTGCCCCGAGCTTCCTAAATGGGATATGCGAGAAAATAATTTCACTGTACTATAAAGGTACATGTGAGAAATGATTGAATTTTAATATTAATATTTTTGGAGTGCGGTATGAACCCACATCATGAAGCACGAGAGACGAAGAAAACAAGGAAGTTATTTTTTGCGCTATGCATGATAATATTGGTATTTTGGAAAAAAGATGACGAGCAATGCTTTCGCATGCATTCTTACTTCATCGGCTATGGCTGTGTAGGTCAGAGAATGAGACTGGCATGTGCTACGCGCACACAGACTTCAGAGGAAACAGACTGCACTGATGACATTGCATCTATACAGCATCTGTCTACTTCTGTCCTCAGATACATCTGGCTTCCACATCTGATTTGATCCGTACACGAGTGCACTGTACTGTGCCCAAGACCACATCTTCAAGCAGACTCGAGGACTAACTTGGAACGATTGTGTCCTCACTGATCAAAATGAGCCAGTCTTGGGGTCAAGTGTACTCAGAAACAATCCCGGTGCCCTAATCCTAAGGCTAGGAAACTGAAAAGCAAAGCTCATACGCTTTCCGGTGAGTAAGAAAAAGAAAACATGATCACATGAGCCCGAAGGAGTGACCTTGAGTCTTCTCGAACAAACCAATGAGTTTCCTGCCCTCTGAGCATGTTTCCCCACAGGCAAGTCATGGGGGACTCCACTGGAACCCTATAGTGGTCAGGTGTTGTTTAGGGCCTGAGAAGTTATATAGGGCACTCAAGTACCTACAGTACTACGACCCTGTCTATTCACAGAGTGATCGAGGGCAACAGAACTTACGTGGAGACATATTAATCTGTGCCATGGTCTGCACATCTGTATTCTGTCCAGTTTGGGCTCCATTGACTGTCTGGTCTGTCTGCAAGTGCTAGAATCAGACTCAGATTCAATTCTGGATCTGAAAGTGAATTCTGGACACAGCCACAGACACCACAGGGTAGAATAAGAATGAGGGAAGAATAGGCTAAAGGGAGGACTCTATTACATTGTCCAGCCTCTGTTACCTACAGTAGCACTCCTACAACTCTAACTGCTTTCTCATGTTATGCTATCACCCATCAGTTTGTCCAATTGTCCAAAATTCAACTCTGAATGAGGATCAGGAACAGGGTCGGTCAGCACTAAAGGCGTCTGAAGTTAATACTGAGGCAGTTTTAATATTAATATGGGTGATTTTTTAATGGCAGACGGAAGCATCCTGTAGAGTGGTTCATTACTCACCATCAGTGACTTCCCAAGCAACAGTTAAGGAGATGTGGTGTGTGTTGCCTGTGTGTTAGCTGTTAGCAGTGGATAGTGTACTGAGGGAGAACCACCTGAACATGTCAGTGTTCGTTTAGATTGGGCAGGAGGTGTAGCAGATCTCCACTGCTAATCAGTCAAGTCCTACAATACACTTGCTTTCTGAATGTGTGTATGCTGTTCATTCTCAATGCGCGAGAGAGAGTGTGTGTGTGTGTATTAACCCACAATTCACTGCAAACATACATGAGTGTATGACAAAAAAATAAATAAATTTGAAGGTTAAAACTATGTTATTTGAAACACAGAGATAGAGGTCACATGTGTGTGTGTGTGATGTGTTGCTTTGGTTTAATAATAGCGTCTGTAATTACGGCATCTGTGGTAGTGGACGTCTCCGGTTGCTTAATTACCAGGTTGTCATGGAGACTTTGAATCTTAACACAGGGAGAAAATATCAGCTTAAAAATTACTCTCGCTCTCTCTCTCTCTCTCACCTGGTTAGAAATTCAACGACAGCATCACCGAGAAACTCGAGACGCTCATTATGATTAATCCTGTCAAAGAGAATGAGACATATTTAATAAACACACACAGATTTGCGCACACACACACACACACACACACACACACACACACACACACACACACACCATCAATATGTTAAAGAGAAATGAACATGAAAAAGAAATAATAAAGAAAGTTACCTGGAAGGTGTGGGGTCGTCCTGACCCAGCCGGGACATGATGTTAATCAGCGTGTTAATTCCTGAAAGAGAAGAGGATGTTACACAAGTGCGAAGGAAAAGAAATTGATTAAGAAATAGTGTATAAATAAAGACAACAAAATATACATGAAAAATGAATGTAAAAAGAAGAAAAGGGAATCAAAAAGGTTAAGAGTGGTTTTAAAAATGAGTGGGAAAAGAAAGAAGTGTTAAAAGTACAGCATTTTTGAAATCTTTAATCTTCTGATTATATTGATTTTTGGACGAGTTTATCGTAAAATCCAAAGAGTTGAGAATTTCTTAAAAATCTTAAATACAAGCTTTTAAATAAATAAACAAACAAAAAATCATAGTAATACTAAATAAACACAGACAGCAACACTTTATTATTAACACCTTAAAATCGACGTGTATTTAAACATTAATTAGTGTGTATGTTGTGTGTGTGTGTGTGTGTGTGTGTAACCTCCAACCTTTTTTCCTCATGTACATGTGGTGGACTTTCCTATCGCCGTATTTGGGCTGCCGGATGCCGCAGTTGGACAGAGAATTGCGAGCGTGGTCGGGGTTCATCCCGAAGTTCAGGTGATGACTCGGGTGAGTCATGGCCAGCTGAGGAGGACAAGAAGTGCAGGAATGGATGGAGAGAACAAACGGAACTAATAACAAAAAATTTGATCAATCGTCCATCATTAATGTTTCATATAACAAAGAAACAGAACCACGTCGAACTGAAGAGAAAGCTCAGGGAAAAGAAAGGAGGAGGTAAAGAAGAAAAAAAAACATCAGAGGGAAAAAAAAAATTAAAGATTGAACGAAACAAAAGGAAAATGTTATATTTTAGGATGTCTTTAATAATGATCAATATAAATTTTATTCTGGAAAATATCCGAGCAATAAGATAAAAAGGAATAAAAAAATAAAAGTGAAGAAAGAAACAAGGCAGGAAAGAAACAAGTAATGAAAGGAAGGAGGGAGGTGAGGCTGGAAACAAGAAAAGAGGAAAGTGAGGCAGGAAAATGAAGGAGGGAAGTGAGGCAGGAAACAAGGAAAGAAAAATGTAAGGCAAAAAGAAAGGAAGGCGGAAAGTGAGGAAAGAAGGATGTGAGGCAGGAAGCAAGAAAAAAGGAAGGTGAGGCAGGAAACAAGGAAGGAGGGAAGTGAGGCAGGAAACAAGGAAAGAAGAATTGGAGGCAGAAAGGAAGGAAAGAGGGAAGAGAGGCAGAAAACAAGTAAGAAAAAGCAAGAAAATGAAAATGTAGGTAGAAATAAAAAAGGGAACATGAAAGAAAAATGGATGAAATGAAATCAGGATGAGAAGCGATGAGGAGAAAGAGAGAGAGAAGAAAGGAAAAGGTGACCAGGCTGACGCAGTGTTCACCTGCAGGAGGCAGCGCTCTTTAAAGGTGTAACCTATCAGCTTATCCAGGTGCATCAGGCACTGGTGGTACCGTATGTGGTGGGTCAGGACCGGGAGCATCATAGCGTGCTGCAACACACACACACACACACACACACACACACACACACACACACACACACACACACACACACACACACACACACACACACAAAGGATTACTGAGCAGACAGACAATCGAAAACAAGACAGAGTAGAGAATTCAATCAGCGCTTCATTATTTATTAAGAGGTCTTCTGATGGAGAGATAGATCAAAGTGCGAAACACACACACACACACACACACACACACACACACACACACACACACACACACACACACACTTTTCATTTTGACACGCATCAATTTCCAGAAAAACACAATCATTGGATTTCTGTCTCTTTCGTTTTTCACTTGTTCTAGTTCTCTTGCTGTTAGAAAAAATGTGTATGTGTGTGTGTGTGTG
>JAAGKR010012575.1:0-16115 GCA_011419295.1 Clarias macrocephalus
ACAGACACTGGCCTGGGGATACAGACACTGGCCTGGGGATACAGACACTGGCCTGGGGATACAGACACTGGCCTGGGGAGACAGACACTGGCCTGGGGAGACAGACACTGGCCTGGGGAGACAGACACTGGCCTGGGGAGACAGACACTGGCCTGGGGAGACAGACACTGGCCTGGGGATACAGACACTGGCCTGGGGATACAGACACTGGCCTGGGGATACAGACACTGGCCTAGGGATACAGACTAGAGACAGGACTGAAGACAAGACCAGGGGCACAGAGACTAGAGACAGGACTGGTTAGTTGGATTAGTAGCTACACAGAATATGGAGACACAGGATGCTGACCTAACCGGGTTAGTATCTAATGGAGTTAGTACTGACCTAAAAAGGAAACAGGAGACAAAGAAAGGCACACATGAGGCTATTCCAAGCTAACGGCTAACCTACTAGTGACCAGAACCACTAGCAGTCAATCCCACTAGAGGCTAGCCTACTGGAGGCTAACCCTACTAGCCGTCAAGGCCTACTAGCGGCTAACCCTGCTAACGGCTAAGCCCTCATGTGGCTACACATACAAGGGAAGTTTTAACCAAAAAACTAAACAAGAAGACTGACACCGGGAAGACACAGAACAGTACTTACACTGTACACAGGAGGAGACACAGCCTAGCTAAACATGAAACAGGACAGCTCCATGAATCCAGTAACACAAGGAGTATAAAGAAAACTAAACTAGAGCCCTCTTGAACACAGGTTAAACAATATAACTAAAATAGAAAACTCAAAGAAACAAAAACCAAACAAAAGGAATGCCCACATGACGGTATATACAAAAACAAACAATCAACAACAAATAATGCTCGACCCAGTTTCCCAGAACAAAATGCTATTTATAGAAACTTTAATGAGCCACCTAAGTTCAGGTGAGCACTCATCACCTGACTGAGGTGCCTTCTGGGAAACTGAGACGACCAACAAAAACTACAGACAGACAGGAACAGTGACCTCTAGTGGAGGTTCTTAACAATGCCTTAAAGATGATACAAAATTTAATGATTTAATTATTTGGTTAGAAGTATTGATATTCCTGTTATAAATCTGTTTGGGACTAGGTGTCTCCATTATCTCTTGAAGAAATCATAATTTCAATTAAGGCAATGAAGTCTAATAAAGCTCCAGGCCCAGATGGTTTTCCAATTTATAAAATAGATAAATTGACACAATTGCTTCTTGGTGTGTTCAATGAATCCTTAGACCAGGGCTCATTACCATCTACTTTTAACCAAGCCTCAATTGCTCTTCTTCTTAAAAAGGGAAAGGATCCCCTTCAGTGTGGATCATATAGGCCATTATCATTGCTAAATGCTGATGTGAAAGTGCTGGCTAAAGTACTTATCCAGGTTAGAGGATGTATTATCACATGTTATATCTGAGGAGCAGACCGGTTTCATAAAAGGATGCCATTTGTTTTTTAATACTCGTACACTTTATAATATAATTTACTCCAAACAAATATTTGCATCCTCTGAGGTTATAATTTCCCGGGATGCTGAGAAGGCATTTGATAGGGTTGAGTGGGAATGCTTGTTTGCAGTATTAAAGAAAGTTGAGTTTGGTGTTAAATTTATTTCCTGGATTGGCCTCCTTTACAAATCCCCATAAGCTCGTATTCACACAATAAACTCTGATTATTTTATTCTTGGATGTGGTTTTCCCTTGCAATTGAACCATTATCCATTAAGCTTAGACCTTCTCTTGCTTTTAAGAGTAATGTTCGTAATGGGTTGGAGCAAAAATGATCTCTATATGCTGATGACTTTTTGTTATATGTGACTGATCCTGCAGCCTCTATTCCTGTTATTTTAACTATTTTGGATAGTTTTGGTTCTTTCTCAGGGTATAAACTAAATTTGCATAAGAGTGAATATTACCTGTTCAATAATATTGCTTTACCTACCTTTTAAACTCCAGGCTTTAAATATCTTGGTATTGCAGTGACTGATTCTCTATCTAACCTTTCTCATGCCAACTTCTCCCCTCTTATTTCTGATGTAAAATCTGATAATCAGAGATGGAGAAATTTGCCTTTTTCTTTTACCGGAAAAATCAATGCAGTTAAAATGACCATTGTTCCTAAATTTCTTTTTTTTTTTTTCACTCAATTTCTTTATTTGATTCCTTAAATAAAATTATAAGCTCTTTCTTTTGGGCTGGGAAACCTCCTAGAATCTGTAAAATCTTACTACTGAGATGTAGACTTAGTGGTGGACTAGCTCTGCCTAATTTTCAAATATACTACTGGGCTGCACATATTCAAAACTTAAATTTATGGATACACTCATCTGAGAGTTACTGTCTTGTAGATTATCCTCTATATTAGGTCTACTTTGCACTTCCTTTCCAATCAAACCTGCTTACTTAATACACTTAAGACTTTGTATGAGTTTAGATGTCACTTTAAATTTGGATCTGCGTCAACAATGGGTCCATTACATGAAAATCATTTGTTTCCCCCTTCACTTCCGGATTCAGAATTTTCACCATGGCACAGTAAAGGCATCACACAATTTTATAATTTGTATAAAGATGGAATATTTAAAAGTTTTGCTGGTCTGTCCTTGGAGTATGAACCTCCTGCAACTCATTTCTTTTGTTCCCTGCAAGTATGAAAACTTTGTATCCAAGTGTTTTCCCAATTTTCCTTCTATACCTCCCAAGCAGCCTTGGGAAAATCTGATCATAGTTTTCAAGAATATATGATTTTATCATATCATTTGGTAACTGTAGAATCACTTGAACCAGATCTGATTGGGAAAATTAATTGGGATTGCAGTTGAGTGAAGAATGTTCAGAGAAAGCTCCATTATTTCTACCTGAACCATGATTTCTTCCTGATGTTGAGGATAGATGTGATTTTCAGTGAAGTCATATGTACTTTTTGTGCCCAAACTTGCAGGACTCTTGGACATGTTTTTTCAATTTCATATCCACTATACTTGGGGTATAGTTGAGACCATGTCCATTAACTGCTATATTTGTCATTACAGGTGAATCAAATTCAAATTCAAATTCTATTTGTCACATACACAGTCATACACAGTATGATATGCAGTGAAATGCTTATACGACCTGTGACCTTAAAATTAAAAAAAAATTATTTACAAGAAAATAAGGAAATAAATAGTGAATAGTGAAATAGAATGGAAATAGAGGAGTTAAACTATAAAACAATATGCCAGATACAAAAGTTTACAATTCCAATTTTTCAATTTTCAGTTCAATTGAGTTCTGCACATAAAGATGTTATCGCTTTCTCATCTTTGTTGGTTAGACGTTCCATAATCTTACACTGGAAGTCCATTAAGTGTCCCTCTGTCTCTCAGTGGATTAAAGATTTATTATCTTTTCTTAAGGTAGTGAAGATTAAATATACACTGAGAGGTTCTACTGATATATAATTTCACAAATGGCAATTACTTATTGCTTATTTTGCTAATTTACCGGTACTGCCGGAATGATTATTTGAACTAGATCATGCATCGGAGTGTATGTATGACCTATCTAATTCACACAGATTTGTTTGAGCTGGAGGATGTAGGGGGATGTGTGTGTGCGTACTAAGTGTAGTTACTGTAAGTTGTTATAAAATTGTACAAAATCACAATTTTAAGTGTATTAATTATACTTTTGTGTGCTAAAGTGGAACAACTTTAAGTATACTTAGTACACTTAAAGTATATGGCTGTGTGCGTACTAACGTACATACCTGACAGTAATTAATGAAATGTAAGTATATATTTAATGTATGGTGTATGCTAATCTTACTGTGTTACAAATACATGATTAATATACCATGAGTATATTCTTATTGCAGCAGTACCATGCTGTTATACTTCTAAAAAAGGTACACTGTGTGGTTAACAAAAATATACTTTATTATATCATACAGTACACAGTTTTCTATAATACTGTATTGCAAATGTGTTACCAGTACACTAAAGGTGTTTAGGATAATTTAAACATGCTGAATGCATTTTCTACACCATAACATGTTTTTGAAACACTTTACATCAGTTACTATAAGGGAGATTTTAGTCATGAGTTCAACAGATTTTATTTGCATAAGGTTACAAAAAACAGTATTATATTTTATTAGTGCTCAACCAAATGTCAGGCTGTCTTATAAACACACAAACAAAATTTTAATTGTTATCTAAACAAAGACAGACATTAGTATTAGTATATACAGGTACAGTATTAGTACAAACCTGGTGTGTTGATTCTAACTGTTACACAGAGACTGAAAACGGAGAATTATACCACAAGCAAAGTACATAAGATTTAGCAATAACACATGAGACAATACATTCTATAGTTTAAACTATGTACTTAATTACAAACTACCTAATAAAAACCATGAAATTTACCTCATGCCGATGAAAATAAAATAATAAAGATACGAACTAACGCGCACAATGATGCAGCTTCCAGCCATGAATTCAAACCAGAAGCGGAGAACTGGGGAGCCAATCAAAAAACAGACAATCTGAATCTGCCCGCCTCCAGTTTCTGGTTGGCTAGTGTTGCGCTGATTCTAGTCTCTGGTTGGTTAGAATAGTTGCAAAGTTCTAACGCGGCTGCACTTCGTGCAAGTGTAGCTTTATGATACTGAACGCACAGAAGAGACAGAGTTCAAACACATAAATTATCTTGAACGCGCAGAAGTGATTTTCAGCGCGCAAAAACGAGTTTGAGAGAGTAATGCACTACATATAAGCATAAATAAGCACATATGAATAAGTACTTTACATTTAAATTTAACTGAAAATATACTGAGACTACCATATATTAAAATTTGTATAGTCTAATGTATACTTTCTGTTCATTTCTACAAGGATTATTTCGAGCATATATATACATTTTTAAATATACCAAAAATAAATAAATAAATAAAAAGTTTAAATAAGTGTGCTTTGGAAATTAGACTAACCTTTCACTTAAAGTATATCTTCCTAAAAATATAAAATATATATATATATATATATTTTTTGAAAAGTGTACTACAGTACAATTATTTTGAAGTATGTTTAATTTAAAAATTGGCAAAAGCGTGATGTTAGTATACTTTTTAAATATTAACTGCTGGTACAACTTTGTTAGTATATTTTCAATGTACTATTAAAGATTTCAACACATTTGTAATACCCTAAAGTGTTTTTTTCCACTGGGGTATAGAAAATGCAATAAACAAAAAAAAAAGTGGTAAACAACCCAGAATATGTTGTATATTTTAGATTGTCCAAAGTAGCTACATTTAGCTTTGATGACAGCTTGGCACACTCATGCATTCTCTCCTCAGATTCACAGGGTAGACACCTGGAATGGTTTTCAGTTCACAGCCTTGTCAAGACTTAATCTGTGACATTTCTTGCCTTCTCATTGTACTTTAGCTCATGAGATGTCTTGTACAGAGGAAGGGTGAGTACAGTGTCGAAAGACCTATTTTTAGAATGACCAGCCTCAGAAACCGCCATTTTACATCATCTCAGATTAGAGCCTTTATAAAAGCTTCTCTGAGGTCAAGCAGCAGACATTTCAGTGAATGAATTTCAACATTCACTGGTCAGAAGAGACCGTGTGACCAACATTGCACACATCCTCCACCATGTTTCTATCCTCTCGCTTACTAAATACCAACTTCACTTTTAATTTTTTGAATTCATTGGAATGTCAGGTCCACGCGTATGCATGCATGGCAGTCTTTAGAGTTTGACTGAGTAACTGTAGGCTATTAACCCAATGCTGACTCACTTCATGAAATTCAGCATATAGGCGACTAATAAAGGGGAAGCTGCTATAGCATGTGAGCATGCTTAATACGACATTAACAGACATTCAAGGGGAAAAATAAGGTGTGAATTGAGCTGCAGGACTGCTTTATGTCTATTAACGCACCATCAAACCTGTTATATGAGTTATTTAGAGACATATACCTGCTGCACTGTTACACTGGGGTTTAGTGTTCCCCACCTGCTAAATCCTACTTTAACCCTTCTTTAAAGGTGTTGATTTGGTTTATTACATGCACACAGTAATGCTACTGTATGTCCAAAGTGACACACAACAAAATATAGCCTCTTGTGAACAATGTAATTAACAGGGAAGGTGAAGTGAATGATCTTAAACAAAAAACAGCTTTCAGAACAAACAACCTTGTGACACTACATCAGTGCTAACAAGTTCAGCTAACACCAGCCCGTACATCAAACTAATTATAGCACAGAGTGTTGTTTCCTTTTGTTGTTTTCAGTACACTCACTTCTCCAGACAACACTGTTCTCTCTGTCTCTCTCACACATCCACCCACCCACACACACACACACACGCACACACACAGCATTTCCTGCTCACCTGCAGTGGTATGTGTTCCGTACAGTCCTACACACAGTGCTATGAACAACGATGAGAACAAACACACTGCCATCTCAGAGCACCGGAAAATCTCAACTGTCAGAGAGTGAAATGAAAGTTAAACGACCACTCATATTCTCCCGCCTCACCCGCCTTTTTTTTTATTTTTTATTTTAGCTTTTTTATTCTGTACTTTTTTTCTCTTTGCTTATGTAAAAAAATCAAACTAGCAAAATGTTGGCATAATGAGTATTTATTAGTAAACTGGACAGTAAGACATGAAAAAGCTGACTGAACTAGTTCATAAAAAAATCGCTGGGTCACTCAGGTTTAATTACTGAACAGACTTGCTAATGCATATTAACATACACGAAAGTTGGTTCGGAAGTTGGCACATGCGCGCTGTAACGTTTCTGAAGTTGGCGCATGCGTGGTGGGTGCCGCGGGCACAACAATGACAGCAAGAGGGGAATACTTATAATTGTGATAAAGGAGGAATTTCATTCTTTAAATGTATTCTAGTTCTAGTTGCTTTCTGGCTTAAAAGTCCTTGTAATGTTTCAAAATAAATGTTCAAATCCACCTTGTAATGGAAGATATTAGGCACTCTTAATGACCATTTACATTTGTGTATATAGAATTTACCTAGTAATATTAAAAGATTTGACATGAAAATGTGACTCTTATCGATATCTTTTTTTTATCATAATAAAATATAACATCTCTTTTACTTATATTAATTTTTGATCCACACAGTGTAGTAAATAAAGATTCAACATCAATTCAAAAATAAATAAATAAATAAATATACATTCAAAAAAGAGATGCAAAACAGATTACACATAAATTCCACAAAAAGAACAAAATTCAGAAAGAACAGCTTTGTATCTCTTGAGAAATTGCTTAGTTGGATAAATGATGTGTATAATTTTAAAGTATACTTCACTAACCATGTTGTTAACACAGTGTTTGTTTTTATACGTCCAAATCAATTTCCAGTCAATATTCTCAAATTGGCTATTGCAAAAGTATGTTGAAATGTTGCAGGGCAATGAATCAAACATCTCAAAAATTTGTTATTACACTTTCTGTCTTTAATATCAATGCCATTTAAACAAATTTCTTTAATCATTGAATACTTAAAGAATCACCAAAGCCCTGCAGACATCTCACAAATCCTGCTGTATGGTATTTTGAGCATCATGTGGTTTAGCACCGCGTTTCTCCATGTCACAACGGACAACATCTTCTTTTAAACTTTGGTAAGTCCATATGTTTATATTGATTATTCTGTCTTCTGTAGAAATTCTCTTAACATAAATGAGCGTTATTATATGGCGCTCTTTGTGAACAAAGACCTTGGTGCAATTGTTTATTTAACCTTAGACAGGAAAAAAGCTGGAAGGCTTCCTAATAACTCTTCGAACCTTGGTATTCAAAATATGCAGTATTTGTGCCAAGAATGTGTTTGTAATCTTTGCATTTTACATTTTAGAACACATTCTCTCAATATCCACCCAGATAAATGCATTTCCAGATTTCCTTGCAAGACCTCAAATTTTGCCATTTCATGTAAATAACATTTACAATCCAGTTATTTTTTTAAATAATTTAATAATAAGAACGAAGTATAAGGTTAATGCAAAACAAACAAACAAACAACAACAACAACAACAACAACCACAACAACAACAAATGCTTGGTATAACCGTATTAGTTTACTTTTTAATGTAAGACTATTCATAACCCTTTCCCCCATTTCATTAAATGTGCATTGAGTATAGATGGATCTCATTGAGTCTTAGACAATTAAGTAAAAAAGACTATTGAATATTTCCTTGCAAATTCCTTGCTAATTGATCAGATTAGCTCTTAAAACAGTGTGCACTAACGTTCAAAAGTTTTAGATCTGTATTATTTTTTGTTTTTAAAAGAGTTTTATGTTCATCAATGCTACAGTTATTTGATCAAAATAAAAGAACTACATTTATTTGATATAGTAGAAACCTAGAACCTAGAAAAATGTCTAATATTGTTATTCAGTCCTGGGTGTCACGAAGTAGGGTGCGAGGCATAAATGCGGAGGCCAGGTGTTTCCAAGAATGATGTTTATTAAAGAAAAGCCAGGGAAATCAAACAAATATACTTTATAAGAAAACACGTATAAAGTCAACGGGAGACAGGAACTAAACTCCCAGACATGTACTAGGTATAAATCAACAGATGCAAGACACATAATTCAACAAAACCAAACTATTTATAATAAAACTAATGACCAACTATGTTCAGGTGAGCACCCATGTCACCTGACCGAGTTGCAACAAGGGAACTGAAGTTAAACCAAAAAAGAACTACAACAAAAAGTCTCAGGGCGCTTTGGCGCCCTCTAGGGGTTATCCCTGACACTGGGGGAAAAGGTTATTGTTTCCACAAAACTCAATAAATGTTTCTTGATTATTATGAATGAATTAAAGAAATAGTGTGATTTCGGAGGATCAGGTGACACTGAAGACTGGAGTAATGATGCAGAAAATACAGCTTTACATCACAGTAATAGATATATATTTTTAAATACATTCCAATAAAAAAAGCTGTTTTGAATTGTAATATTTCACATTTTTCCTGTTTGTACTGTATTTCTGATCAAATAAAAGTAGCCTTCATGAACATACTTGTGCGAGTTCAGTGAGATCTGCTCTGAAGCACAGTTCTTCTCTTGGAAAACATAAGAAATAAAGACATCATATTTAGCCCCTTACAGAGATGTAGATTCAAGGTTTAGCAGTCATAGAACACTCACTCTCACTCACTCATCATCTATAGCGCTTAATCCTGTATTCAGGGTCACGGGGGGCCTGGAGCCTATCCCAGGAGACATAGGGCACATGGCAGGGTACACCCTGGACAGGGTGCCAATCCATTGCAGGGCACAGACACACACACATACACTCACTCATTCACACACTACGGGCAATTTGGGAACGCCAATTAGCCTAACCTACATGTCTTTGGACTGTGGGAGGAAACCGAAGTACCCGGAGGAAACCCACCAAACACGAGGAGAACATGCAAACTCCATGCACACAGAGACGGGAATCGAGCCTGGCCGGGGATCGAACCCGGATTTGATACTGCGACACTTGAACCCAAACATCTTCAAATTTCAAAATCTTTTTCTCATAATTAGAGTCTCCCTAACGTTAAATGTTATGAATATGTGCAAGTTTATCAAAAGTGACAATGCATAACATTTCCGCCCTTTTTTCAGACTTCAAATATTGTGGCTCACTGAATGAAAACTGCTCTGGAAGATCTCTGTGTTTTTCCGTGATGGATCATCTGCACAATCCAGAACATGTCTGGTGAGTATGTTGCATTGATTCTCTGCAGGGACTTTGACAAAAATATGGCTGTTAATGTTTGTGTTGATATTGTAAAGATAATAATAAGATCTTAATTGTTATTGATTTAAACTCAGGCTCTTATTTTACTTTAGCTGATCATCTCAAATCTATATAGCTCAGAGACAACTGATTTTAAGGATTTATGAGGTGTTTATTTCTGTACATTTTGTCTACACTAATTTAGTAGGATCCAAGACTTTCATGGAACAAAAATTGCTTAACTGGTTGGCCTTTGACCTGTTTGCCTTGGATTTTCAGTACCAAAAAAAATAAAATAAATAAATCTTCTGAGGTGATTGAGAAGGTGTTCATGGAACTGGGCTGCAAGGGTAAAATCCCTTAAGACTTAACTTCTGCTATGACTTTACTTTTGTGAGCTGTTTGTGAGCTGTTTTCAGACTTCAAATGTTGAAGTCTGAAAAGTCACAAATGTTGGGGCTCACCGAATGAAAACTGCCCTGAAAGGTCTCCCTGTATTTATTATTATTATTATTATTATTATTATTATTATTATTATTATTATTGTTGTTGTTGTTGTTGTTGTACTCCCCCCCCTTGTTTTGTGCAGTTTAGACTGTGATAGGCATTTTGCCATGTTTCAGCACTTTGAATGCAAATTGAACATGACATGATTCCGTGGTTCTGAGAAGCTGCTGTCGAGCTGTTTTAATAAAATAATAATAAAAAAATAATAATATTTTGTACTCTTTTCCTTGTTTTTTGAAGTTTAGACTGCGAAAGGCATTAATTCTTTAAGTTTAATTTTATTTCAAAGTCAAGGAATGTGGCTATAATGTGCTACTTTTGGTTTAAAATTAAATTTGGAAGAAACTTTCAAGCATGCAGTTACAGCTTTTTTCATTACGTTGTGTTAAATGTTAATAAAAAATTAAAACCTGCTTCAGTTAATTTAAACACATATTTTAATAAGTCTTTGAAACCATCAAAACACTTTAAACTTAACAAAAGAATATAATTTGGGAGACATGTGACCTTACTCTTGTAGTTCCATGTTAGCCCATTCTTCTGAGATCAGCATCACTCCCATCATGGGATGTGTCTCGCTGGAGCCTTGAGCTTGGTCAGTGTTTTAGGTTGGTGGGCTGTCTTGTACTATTCTCTGTTTGAGTTTAAGCTTACCTTCTACCTCCTTCCCTTTCTTTCTGTTCTCTAATCTCTCAACTTTCTGTCTCAAGTTGGTTCACAATTTTTGACCAAAAGATCCACGTTTAGACGATTGCCCTGGTCTCATTTTTCATCTCACCAATGCCGAATGAATGCTTATACTTTAATTATTTAGCCGTCCCCCTTCTCACATATAAGATGAGTTTTTCTCCACATTAAATGTCTCTTACACAAGTAATATTCAGCAAAAATATGCTCCAATCTGCTTCTAGGCAACAGTGGCTTCACATGCACCACCCTACTGAAAAACACCCTTGTGAAAAAAAAAACATACAAACTTTAGTGTATCACAAACATATTAAAATCTTCCATAATACTCTAATAATAGAATCGCTTCATACATACACTAATGTGATTTTCCAATTGTTGGAACCCCAAACAACCTTTAAACTAATTGTATAACACTTTCCAGTAATATGTATTTTTAATACTGTCGTGTTCATACTTATCTTTCAGTGCACTACTCTCTCATTCTGAAACTCGCTTTTGTACGTTCAGGCTCAAGTGTGAGTTCGAGCTGCGTGTGTGCTTGAATGAATGAATGAATGAATGAGTGTGTTTCAATGGTGCATGCGTTTATTCATATCTTTATTATTTTATTTTCATCAGCATAAGGTAAATTTCTTTTGTACTTTTTGTTAGATAGCTTGATATCATGAACATCTTTTATGTACCCCTCCCCCAGGGCCAGACAGGAAAACAATTTCAGGCCCGGAAATCCCAGACCAATCCAGGCCATTCTATACGCCCAAATAAATTTAGAGACCACATACAACCTTTTTTTACCCCCTCTACTTTTCCCCCTCATTGTAAATCAGAATATAAATAAATATGTATTTATTTTATCTTAAAATGACATAGATAAATTCCAAATTGCAAAACAGTAAATGAAAAAAAAAATCTTATTTTCCAGAACTAGTGCTAGGTTGGCTGTCTTCACCTTCATTTAAAATCTTTTGTGTAAAATGTAAAAAATAGAACAATAATGACTACATTAAGACAAACTATTTTGTGAACTATTTCAGTTCATTTCTGCACTATATCTTCTGTCATCCTGCTACCCCCAGTAAAAAAAAAAAAATAAAAATAAAAAAACACTTTAGTTTATTACAAATATATTCAAATCTTCAGTAGTACATTGCAAATATACTTTCAAAAAGTTGTACCATCAGTAATGTATAAAAAGTATACTGACATCATGTTTTTATCAATTTTTGGAATTAAACTTTAAACATACTTTTAAATAAATGTATTATAGTACACTTTCCAAAAATAAATTACAGGAAAATATACTTTAAGTGAAAGGTTGGTCTACATTCCAAAGCACACTTATTTCAACTTTGTTTTTGAATGAATTTTTGGTATATTTTTAAAAAATATGCACAAAATAATCGTGTAGAAATGTACAGAAAGTATACATTAGTTTACGAATTTTAATATACGGTAGTATATGTTCAGTTAAATTTACTTATTCATAGGTAACTTATTTATACTTATATTTAGTGCACTACTCTCTATTGCTGCGCGCTGAAAATCACTTGTGCGCGTTCAAGATATTTTATGTTAGCACTCTTTCTCTTCTACGCGCTCACTATCATAAGCTACACTTGCACAAACTGCAGCAGCGTTAGAACTCTGCAACTATTCCAGCCAACCAGAGACTAGAATTGGCAAAACACTAGCCAATCAGAAACTGGAGGCGGGCAGATTCGGACTGTCTGTTTTCTGATTGGCTCTCCAGTTCTTCCGCTCGTAGTTTTGAATTAGCGGCTGAAAGCTGCATGCGTTAGTTCGTATCATTATTATTTTATTTTCAATGATATAAGGTAAATTTCATGGTTTTTATTAGGTAGTTTGTAATTAAGTACATAGTTTAAACTATAGAATGTATTGTCTCATGTGTCTCATCTAATGTACTTCACTTCTGGTATGAGGCTCCACAGCTCTCGGTCTGTTTTCAGTCTCTGTGTAACAGCTAGAATCAACACACCAGGTTTATACTAATACTGTACCTGTATATACTAATACTAATGTCTGTCTTTGTTTAGATAACAGTTGAAATTTTGTTTGTGCGTTTGTAAGACAGCCTGGCGTTTTGTTGCACAAATAAACTATAATACTGTTTTTTGTAACCCTGTGCAAATGAAATCTTTTGAACTCATGAATAAAATCTCCCTTATAGTAACTGATGTAAAGTGTTTCAAAAACATGTTATAGTGTAGAAAATACATTCAGCGTGTGTAAATTATCCTAAACACCTTTAGTGTACTGGTAACACATTTGTAATACAGTATTATAGAAGTATATATGTGATATAATAAAATATATTTGTATTAACCACAAAGTGTACTTTTTTAGTATTTGTAATTGGCCAGAATGCTACTGCTGCAATAAGAAGCCACACAGCCATATACTTTAAGTGCACTAAGCATACTTAAATTTGTTCCACTTTAGCACACAAAAGTATACTTAATACACTTAAAATTATGATTTTGTACGATTTAATTTCAACATAAATACACTTAGTGCAAAATTAGTTGTTCCAAAATAGCAAACTTCAGGTATACTAGTCATTAGTCTGGAGCAATTACACTTAAGTATGATGTGGCATGCTAGGATTTAATATACTTAGCATACTTTTTTTTTATTTTTTAAATTGGGCCCTTCCTACCTACAGTATATAAAAGAATGTGATTTTTTCCCCGCTAAAATACTCATGTAACTTTACAATAAATAATATTATTGTCTTTTAGCATATAGTATTTTACGTGACAATAGTAGGGGCACTACATCTAAAATTTATGAAGATTTAATAAAACTTGCAAAGGAGAAACTACAGTAATTTACAGAAGAAGCTGACCGGCATTTGAAGCCCTGAGTAGATCTGAAATTTTGCAACATTTCACTGCTTCTTCTTTAAGTGCTCCCCCCCCCCCCCTTCTGCTCCACCTGGAGGCTTTCTCGCCATCCAAGTGATGCGGTGCGGAGGCGGACTGTAACAATGCCAGTCAAGACTAACGGAATCAGATTAATGAACAGATTAATATTGTTATTATTATTTAATTAACTAATTGAATGCCAATTTCTGAAATTATCACTTTAGTACATTGGGTGGGTGATACTATAAAAATATATTAATTATTACACAAAAACACAGCTGGCTGCCAGCAGGCCAAACCAGTCGCCAGGCCACTGGGAATCCTCCCAGTTCTCCCGATGGCCAGTTTGTAAAATACATATAAATCAAATGTTTGAACACTGTCCAATGCAATTTGTTTTGTTTAGTGATTTATTTTCTACATTCTGGAACAATAATAAATTTTTTCAAAACTATGAAATAATACATATGGCATTAATAACAACAGCAACAGTCCACCATATTTTACAGTTTTTTCTGATTGCCTAAGCACATTTTTTGTAACTATTGGCTATTTTTGCAAAACTCTACACACAAATAAGAAAAGCTTTCACCCAATTATCAAAACATTGTAGTTCTCTTGCAAAAGCGAACACCGCTAGATTAACTCTTCCCACCTTCGTAAAAATGGTGTTTTCGTATCAAACAGTACACACAAGCCATCATCTACTAAGCACACAATGCGCCAACTGCACACTGATGGTATGAATACAAAACACATCTGGCTTTTGCTTTCTCTGTGTACAGATGTCCATTTGAGGTCATACTTTTGTCATAGTGTCATGTAAACATACAAGGATCCAAACTTCAAGTATTGGTGTTTATTCACACTCATCAAAACCAAGACAAAGTCAGAACACAAAATAGTAATTTCACAAAAAAAAAGGAAAAAAAAAGACAATCAGCCTACATCATGTCGTCTTTCTGGGTCCGGCCACAGAATTTCGTCCACATCGCATGTGATATCCTCCAGTCCAAGGCACCGGGGAAAATATCTCCTTGAACGGCAAATCCAGGCCTGACAGGATGCCTGGTCAATAGCTCCACATGCCTCCTCCATTGCCTGTAAAAGGGCTACCTGTTGATGAGGATGACGGTCGTACACTTTCCAGCGCCAGACAGAGAAGAACGCCTTGATGGGATTTAAGAATGAAGAGTATGGAGGGAGGTTGAGTGCCATGAAGGATGGGTGGTCTGTAAACCAGTTGCGGACCAAAGCAGCCCTATGGAAACTAACTGTCATGCACACTCGCACCGCGACCGGCACGAGGACCCGGAAGTAAGACGGTCGCGCTTTCAGAAAGCATAAAAGGAAACAAGATGGCGCTTCACATCGCTCAGTCATTGAGTTCATTCATGCCTTCGCTATCGCTTCACCAACGGTTCCGTGAGTACTCACCTATTCAGGTTGCTTCCTTGATTGAGTGTGTGTTGCTAGAACGCGGGTTTATTTGTGTAGATCCTTGCTCTTGCTGTAAGAGAGTTCTAAGAGTAAACGCGTGGTTATCCTGCCTACTCGCGCTGCTTCCGTGTTTGGGTTTACCGTCCACGCAACACGGGCTAACTGCTAAGGCTGCTGTGTTCGTCCCTCGGTTGCTCTTGACAGAATGACTGAGCCCAAAGCAGTAAACCCAGCGGAGTTTGCTCACCTCTGCGCGGTGGTTGACCAGCATGCCGAGCTGATCAATGAGCTCCGCGGTGAGTCGTGTCTCTCCGAAAGGAGCTCCAAGACGTCGCGGATTTGCGCCGCGAGGTGGCGGAGCTGCGGCAGGAGAACGCGATCCTCCGCGAGGCGGCTGTTCAGACGGCTACGGCCACGCCTCCCGCAGCGGCTGCGGCGCCGCCCCCTTCCCCCTCCTCTGACATTTTCATTGCTTTACCAGATAAGTGGGATGGCACAGATGGGAAGTGCAGTGTGTTTTTAACAGCATTAGATCTTGTGTTTGAGTTCAATTCCACCAGGTACTCCACAGACCGACTGCGTGTTGCACTTCTCGTCTCATTGCTATCCGGGCAGGCAGCTGAGTGGGCCACGGCGGTTCTCAGGTCAGATTCCGACACCGCCTATTCTTACGGAGAATTCACCCGCCAACTCAAACTGACCTTTGAACATCCTGCTGCTGAGGTGGAGACCAACAGCAAACTGTACCATCTGCGGCAGGGTGGGTCGTCCGTGAGCCGCTACACCGCGGATT
>JAAGKR010012576.1:0-11804 GCA_011419295.1 Clarias macrocephalus
ACAACAACAACAACAACAACAACAACAACAACATCTTACCTGATCTTTAGCACAGGCTCACTGAAACATCACTACTATACTGATTTCCCAAAAAATGCCTTTTTAAATACCATTCCATAAAAAAAAACACAAGTTAACTCCTGTACAAAGGAGAAATGTTTTAATGTTTTGTTTATGTGGAAGATTATCCCTGTCACTTTTGACAACAAAGTATTATGGTGATGGGGTACAGTAGGGCAGGAGTCGCTCAGTGGTAAAGATGTTGGACTACTGATTGGAAGGTCTCAGGTTCACACCTCAGCACGACCAAGTTGCCACTGTTGGGCCCTTGAGCAAAGCTATTAACCTCAACTGCTCAAAATGTATAAGGAGATAAAAATGACAGTCGTTCTGGATAAGGCCGTATGTCAAATGCCGTTAATGTAAATGTAAATGACTTTGTATAGTAACCTAAAAAACTGAACCTAAACAAAACCAATACCCTACATTTAATTCTGTAAAATAAAAGCAATAGAAGTGAAGTCATATTAGTCTTGTATTCTCACTGTCTCAAAAACAAGTGTTTAAGAAAGATAAGATTACTCATGATAATAGTGCAGTTTTTAGACATTAAATGATGTTTAAAATTGTAGATGAATGTAAGGAATTTGTTGTATATGAACTCACTGTGCAATAAACTGTCCTATTGTCTGGATTTATAGAAACATATATTTCGGCACTGGTCTTTAGACGCGATTCAGGGGCTTCCAATCTTATCCACAAACGGTTAGTATGGCTGCAGGTTTTCATTATTACTAAGCAGGAGAACATTTAATACAACTCATCAGTTGTTTGAAGACCAAGACCAATTGATTAAACAATTGGTATCAGGTGTGGCTCCTGCTTAGTTTGAATGAAAACCTGCAGCTCTTCAAGAAGACTGGAAAATCATGCCTTCTTACAAATTAACAGCATTTGAAAACATAAAACATGAACCACTTTGTTAACTGTATCAAATCGTATAAAGGAAACCTTAAGTAAAGAAACAAAACAACATAGAACTGTTCTAGTATTTCAGTGTATTTTTAGTCACTTACCTATTGTTGCATGTTGTGATATGTCCATACAATAATAACAGTATAATAAAATATTTAGAATGGAATTCCAACTATGCTCTTCTATATATATATATACATTATATATACATCTAAAACTCATCAGACTTATGTTAACATTAGGATAATACAGCATTTGTTTGGAGATTTAGTGTGAGAGTCTCTTGGGCCTTAACTGGGTGAAGGATCACATATGATAACTTTCGTGGGATTTGTATATTTTGTACTTATCTCTTGTTACATTTTCTTGTATATTTGTATTTTTTTTTAAACAAATGTCTATGTTTAAATAAATGTGCCTTTAACTTTATACACAATCATTTTTGTAAACATTATTACTCATTGAGATGCTTGGATATAAATAAAGAAATATTTATAGTTGATTTATAGTTTATTATTGACATACTTAAAAATGTAAAATTTTTGAAAACTTTTGAAACTTTTTGAAACTTTCTTGTGTGTGTGTGTGTGTGTGTGTGTGTGTGTGTGTGTGTGTGTGTGTGTGTGTGTGTGTGTGTGTTTTATATATTTTGTTTATTGTTGTCATTTTTATGTTGGAAATCAAAAGTCAAATAAAGCCATATGTACCTTAATTGGGCAAACCACATTCGGTAACTTATGGGGGATTTGTATTATTATAATTGTTTTTGTATATAATTATTTTTCAGTAAATGTGCCTTTAACTGTGGTATTTAGAGTATTTTTTATAGATATGCTTTTTGAAATTATTACCTTAGATTCTATTAACGGGTGAGCAAACTTCACTGACTTTGATTTGCAACATAAAAATGACAACAATGATAAGTAAAAAAAAAAAAAAAAGAATAAATTATTTTAAAAGAATCGCAAAACTAAATAAAGTTTTGGGAAAAAAAAATAATTTTACACTTCCAATTATTTCAATGATTGAAGCATGAATTCTTAAAACATCTGGATTTTGTTTATACAGATGAAAATAGACAAAAATAAAAATGAAATTTTTAATTTTTTTAAATGCTAGCACAGTTTTATATTAGGACATAATCTTATTACGTCTGTAAATCACTACGCCAATTTTAATGTGTTACTGCAAAACTATGTGCATGGTGTCCACCCCCCCCCCCTCTTTTTAAGCAAAATGTTACTTTATTTACCAAACATCATCATTACAGTTGCCAGTTGGTCACGGTGGCTCAGTGAGTACGGTCTTGTGCTCGTGAATAGAAGATTTTTTTGTTCACTGTTAGCCCTTCTGCCCCTTAACCTTTAACTGTTAAGCCCTGTCCTAGAATTAAATTCATGTGTAAGCTGTTGTGGATAAAAGCATCTGCCAAATAAATAAATGTAAATATAAACTTTCTGGGAAACAGTCTTCATGCTGGATAGTAAACCCACAGCACACCTGGAAGCATTTTCCTGCAAACAGACAGACGAAATATTTCCACAACCAATGTAAACACACAACCTTCCACTTTAGTTACATCATTACAAAAGGGAGTTACAGAAGTTAGCATGAAATGCAGATTGCTTTTGAACGATCCTTTCTTTCATTCGTCGGGTTTAGGTTTTATATCACGTTTATGAAGGTTTACCTTTGTCTCATCTCTCCATTGTTTTTGACGTTTTTTTTGAAGTAAAAAAAAACACTATAACAACCTATTTATTAATAAAGAAAGTTATTTTGTATACCACCGAATTTCATAAGCATTTACCAGCTTTTAATATATATATATATTATATGTATGTATCATAATTTGTATGATACATACAGGTATGTTATGAATCTATGGAATAATATGCAATTATTTGTGTAGAAGGGGATTATTATACAAAATTAATATTCCAAAATTCTGTACAAAATAACAATAAATATATTTACCGAAAACCCAAAATTAGTTCTGAAACATCACAGAAATATTTGAATGGAGTTAATCTGTTTGTAAATAAACAGTCACATGATCTCAATATAAATACACCTGCTCCTGAAAGGGTCCAGAGGTTATTAAGTAGCATATCTAAACAAACTGCTCATCAGAAGCACTGAAAAAAAAAGAAAAAAAAAAAACAGGACAAAGACTGGAAAAAAGGTCTGGATATTAATAATATCCCAAACTTGACTTGACATTTTATCTATTACAAATTATCATAAATTTTGACATTGTTTCCGATGCCATTAAACCTATTATAAAACCTATTATAAAATATTAGAAGTAGATGATACAGTTATTCATGCTAAAAGGAGCATCTCTATTGCTAGTGACTGGGCAAGCAGGGCTTTAGTCAGAAAAAAAAAGAGGTCAGTGGTAACACTTGACATGATGCTACCACCACCATGCCGTGAAACAACTGAATGTACACTAAGTGCTGTATATTAATGTAATGTTTTTTTTTAAGCTTAAAACTATTCAGTGTAAATAAAGATGTCAAGGTGTTTATAATATATTTACACTGATGCTAAATGAGTGTGGGAATATTTCGGTGTTCCCAGCATATGCTCTAGATCCACACTAACCCTGCCTCATAATAAGTGCTTACTGAAGTTGAACGAATGTCTGTCTAGATGTTCTGTTTTGCTGTTATTTGTTGAGGTGAGTAAACGACTTTTGCTGGTTTCATTGTATTTGCAATAATAATAAAAAACTCATAATTATGGCTTTCTACCCATACTATATTTCTTGCCTTTGTTTCTGTTCGCTTGGTAGGCTCTTAAGCGTAGCGTAGTCAGGTCTTTCATAAGTGTTCAGCTTGGACTGTTTCCTCTATCGTTGGTATCAAAGGCCATAATTGGTCATGAGAACCCCATGCTAAATAATTTGCTATAATAAACTAGAAATTGATATAAATGAACATAGTATTAGTCCTGTTCTAAATTTTTGTGTAATATTACTTATTAAAAACATACTACAAGCATGTTATTTACTATGGTATTAATGACATATTATCAAGTAAAGTAAACAAAACAGATATTTTTATGGGCAGTTTTGGCAATTTGAGGATAAACATATCAGCACTTAATTTCCACCCCACTAAATATTGAAGAAAACCCCTAGTCCCTCTGACTCTAACTAATTAACAATAAGATGTGATGCTAGGAAAATAAAATACTAGAAAAGAAAGAGAGCAGATAATAGAAGTAAAAATAAGTGAAAACTTATTACACAGTTAAAGCTGCAACTAAAACATTTACAAATGTTGGATTTTAAGGAAATGAGTAGAAAAAGATGCCTTGATGCTCAAAAAAGTATCCTAGATTTGAATTATATGCACATGTCTGACCTCAAATCATATGAACATTACCGATACTTTAGTCAAAGGCCCACAATTGCTCTTCCTAATGGCCAAATGTTTTCATTTGAAACCTTAAATTTTTCATCAGTAGCTTCAGACCATCACATTCCAGCTGCAGCTGCATCTCAATATGACTGTAATCTATAGACAAACATCCACTTTGCATTTCTGGTTCTGTGATGGTCTGCTTGGGAAAGATAAACCTCTACTGTTTTTATATGTAAAGTGGGGAAAGTGAAGGTTATGGGAGAGCCGGGGTCATCGATTATCATTCTAACATTTTACAGCTGCCACAATAAATTGACTTTAATGTCTGCTTGTTTTGTTCCACAATATGCCACAATAGTTATACACATGATGCTTATATTTTTAGAAAATATATATATTTTTAATCACACACACCCATAGCACAACCTATAGGGAAACTACAGGCTTGTTAGCTCACAGAAAATTACAGTGTAAGTAAAAGTACTGTACATTGTACAACTACTTGATCGATCAATCTCATGATTATCAATCATGCTTGATAATCAATTATACTTGCCATTCCATTATCCAAACAAGATATACTAATGCATTACACTGTATTATACATAAATATATATAAAATTTCGTGGACACAACACTAAGCTCCCACTAAAAGAATGACATTTGTGGGATACAAGAGAGATATCTGCAGTAAACCGTCGGGAAACTGGATTCTGTCATTATTACAAGCAATAAACAAACAAATGCTTGATTTTGGAGCTTGAACTATGCAAATCCCCTCCGGTTGCTGAGAATGCATATGCGGCGAACTAAGCAGCTGGATAACAGATGCCGTAAATAAGGCTGCACTGCAAACAAACATCAGATTTTTCCCACGAGTGAAATTCCAAAGACCGAGAATTCAGTGTTTACACTCATCTCAACTAAATACCTTAGAATGAAATTGTATTGCAACGTGGGTGGTGTTTGGTCAAGAACAATAGTCTCAATAATTAATTATTAATATTATGAATAAACAGAGGTGCATTGGGGTAAGAAAATACCTGACTTTGATTTAACAGACTTTTAACAAATCTTCCAAAACATGGGTTTAGTTATGCCGTTCATTCCTAAGCAGAAACACAAAACATAATTGTTTTACCACCGTATACCTGGGTACCTGTCAATTTAACACAGATTAGAAAGGAGTGTTTTCTTGGGTAATGATAAAAAATTATAAATCTCTATTTTAAAAAAAAATTAAACAGCTTCTGTAGAAAATTTATAAAAACATTATTATGGATGGACAGTGAAGTACAAATTTGACTCCTGGGTAAATCAAAGATTCTACAGTAAATCTGACATCTTGGAACTTTAGCAGGGATCATTACTAAGAATTTTTTATATTAAGTAGATTTAAATTTTTTAAAATCTTTTTAATTAGATTTTTATGTCATAATTTTGTCCAAAAAATTATTTAAGCATTTTGAAAAATTTTTTTAAACTTTTATTTCATTTTATCTTAAATATTAGATATTTCTGTACCAGTGGTACCAGTGCACCAAAAGTATATCAAAGGACAGGCTGTAACGTCACACTACTTACTCCCTCACTGTAACATAAATTAGACAGCTCCACCACTTCATGTTTGAAAAATGTTCCAGATATGTTATTTGTTCATGATTCTTTCAGGAAATGATGGGTGTGTGGAAAAACATATGACTTAGAATCTGTTATTATTTATGCATTTTCATTGTTTCATGCGCAGGATGTTTCTAATTTTTCAGACTTTTCTTCTTTCAATTACCATTTGAACAGACATCAATACTCCACTGTCATGTTATTAACAAAGTGGTCTGGTTGTATTTACTGCAATAGATCTCTGTTATTAGCAGAAAATAGCAAAAAAAAAAAACAAAACTTTCTGTTCTGTTTTTTTTTTTATTTTTATATATATATATTTTCATACTGGTGCATCGTTACTTTGACTCTTAGTAGTAATTATCAACAATTTATTTGATTCATGATTTATACATGGCTAAAGAAATTACCATAAACTGCTCCGTATGTACAGTATGTGAATAAAATTTAAGGCTTTGTTGGTTGTCCAGAGAGTTTATTTCTACAGTATATCCAAGTGTATATCAAAAAATCCTATTCTTCAAGAGTGTTATTTATTTTAAAATTTTAATCTGTTGAACGAATTCTAAATATTAAAATATGTAAATTCAGGTATATAGATAGTGGGCTAATAAATGTTTCTCTGAAGTACAATCAGTACATTAATAGTATGTAATTTAACGATTTTAACTGCTTCCAAGGAATAACTTCCTTACATACATTTGAAATTTAATGAATGCAAAAAGCTTTTACTTCAGTCACAATTAATCAAATCTACATTCACATCACAGAACATCTGTAAGCTATGACAATCAGACTCGGTGACCTCGACCACATTAGTGATTGCAGGACACAAAGAACCTTCACTTCCTGCCACCAATCTGGAGGATGCACACATCCTTGTCCCCCCCCCCCCCTCTCTCTCTCACACACACACACACACACACACACACACACACACACACACACACACACACACACACACACACACACACACACACACACACACACACACACACACACACACACACACACACACACACACACACACACAGAACCTAAACAGATGTTCCCAATAAAAGTTCTCAATAGGAAAATTATTCTGAAAAACAATCAGACAAAAATTATTTCCAAATTCAAAGAATCTCTGACTTGCCTGCCATGACAACCACTCGTCTTTGATGTTCTTTGCAACTTGATACTAGGACTGAAGTGAAGAGGCAACAAATAAAAAAACTAAAGAAAAGAAAAAGTAACCGGTTCTTGCAATGTTGACAAGCTTGTAACACCATCCCACGAATGACCTACGTGTTTATCATTAAAATAATATAGACCACAACCATGTTAAGCCATGGCATTCAGGCCATATGTATACCATATAAACCTTATGTTAGATTACAATTGCAGTATTGTGCAAAAGTCTTAGGCACCTTTTCTTTTGTACAATCTTGGTTATTCCTGTATAAAAATAAACCCAGTTGAAATCAATCAATCAATGAATGAATGAATGAATCAATCAATCAATCATTAAAACTGCACATTTTTTTTATTATCTAAGACTACATTTTACAGTACTTTTTAATGTAGAAACTTTTTGAAGACATCCTTGCTTTTTACTTTTGCATAGTAGTGTATGTGCTGAAATTTTTATATTATGTATTTATATTTGCATTCTACTTTGGTCAGATATTTTGTGGCTCACAAAAAAATAAGTGTATTTACTAATATTCTAATATTCAAATATTGTAATATTATTCATGGACCTTGTGGTATGATGATAATAGTTTTCAGTCAACTGCAGATTTGAATAGACCCCAATGTCTTATGTGACAAAAAAACAAAACAAACTGAATATTTACAATGTCGAATATCTTTGAATGTACTGTAGATCGCAGATCTGACAAGTGGCAAAACAGAAGCAAATCATATTTTGCTACATATAGTTAAAAAATTGTGGGGGGAAATATATCATGAGGGGAAAAAAATAAAGAATTTGCAAGACACAAGTAGAAATGAATACAAATTACAAATGAACTGGTTTAAGAGTTGCTCACACTGACATGGACATTATAGGATATATATAATATTCATGAATCTTTTTGAAGACAAAAATAGATTTTTTTAAAATATATATTTCTTAATTTTTTTACATTTTCCTCCAACTATTTATTTGAGAACAACTATTCATTAAAATGCATGTTCTCATATGTATGTATATATATATATATATATATATAAACATTTAACACAATCAATTTCAATACATCCTTTCATACATTTTCTAAAATTTTTTGGATATATTAAAAATGACCTCACAGGGCACACCGTCATGTCAGATTAGTATCGACCCACAAATATAAAAGAAACAAAAGCACGTGATCTGAACTGCAACTGAATCCATGCTTTGAATCATTGCTACTCTGACTAAATGTTTGCTACTCCATTTTAACCGGAGGAGACATGAGCAGCACTTCAGACTTATCACTGTTGTTTAAAAGCTCACAATATATAGTGATGTAAGTTTTACTCATCAGGCTGGATAAGATGATCTTCATTATACTTTATAAAGAAGAAAGATATAAAATCAGGACATTCGATCTGTTAGGACACAGTAAATGCGTTTCGAGATATTTTTCAATCCAAGCCAAGTGGTGAAATTCATCCTTCCAAAGTTAAATCAGTACCTTGTGTATCTAACTATTCTTATCTAATGCTAGATAAATAAAATGAATATAAATAAATTCATGTAATAAACATGTATTTGTAATAGGATTATTTTTCCTCACTATTACACATAATGTAAGTTGTCCTTATACTATTGTAGCCTCTTTGTCAGCTGAAAAAGGTTTTCACTGATCTCTCAAATGTGTTTCCATCCAAAAACTGCCACTTAAAATCACTGAGAAAGACACACAAAATGGGCTTAGTATTAGACAAATACAATCTCAGATAAAAATAAATAAATAAATAAATAAAATAAAAAAGAAAAATAAAAAACATGTGGCCCACACCAAGTACCCCCTTACTGCTTCACCGAGATTTAAGAGGATAAGTTACATTCAGGTGCTGCTAATCATCAGCCCTTCATTAAATGATCATCAGTAGGTTTGCAGACCTCTATAAAAGTAGAAGTTTTGGAAGTTTTGGAAGATCAGGAACATTCAAGACATAAGCAGTTGGAAAGGATTACAAAATCATTTCCAAACAATTCGGAGTTCAATATTCCACAGTGAGAAAGAGTATTCACAAATGAAACACATTCAAGGTAGTTGACAGGAGTGGACGTTCACAGCACCATTACTCCAAGGTCAAGACTATACAATGTTCAGGGAAATGCAAAAAAAAAATATATATTATTAATAATAATAATAAACATACGCACACACGAGCTACATTTCAGACACTATGGGCCTCATTGAGGATGTGCAACAGCACAATTAGAAGAAGACTGAACAAGTATAGTTTGTTTGGAAGGGTTGCCAGGAGAAAGCCTCTTCTGTTTAAAAGGAACATGGTAGTACAACAGAGGTTTACAAAACTGCATCTGAACAACACCAAAAGCTTCTGGAACAAAGTCCTATGGACTGCCAAAGAGGCCTAAATGCAAAATGTAAATGTAATGTAAATTGAAGTTGTTTGCCTTAATGCCCAATGCCATGATTGGGACAAATCAAACAGCATTTCAGCAGAAACACCTCATACCCACTGTGATGGAGGGGTGATGTTTTAGGCTTGTTTTGCAGCCACAGGACCACGACACCTTGCAGTCATTGAGTCGACCTTGAACTGCACTGTATACCAGAGAATTCTCGAGCCGAATGTGAGGTTATCTGTCTGATAGCTAAAGGGGTTGAAATTGGGTCATGCAACAGGACAATAATCCAAAGCACACGGGTAAATCTGCATCTGAATGGCTGAAAAAGAAATTAAAAGTCTGAACTGAAATGTTGTGGTGGCACACTTAAGATATTCAAATTCCAAAAAACCTCAGTGAATTGAAACAATGTTGTAAAGAATAATGGGCCAAAATTTCTCTACAATGATGTGAAGAATTTTTGGATTCCATTTTGTTTAATAAATAATGGTACAGTGAAAAAGTTGTATGTTGTTGTTTGCCTAATACTAAGACCTGCTATTATCTCGTATGTTTTTACATAAAAACACATAAAATTAAAAGGAAGGGTACTAACATTATAACATGTCTATATTTATAGGGTTTATTTATACCCTAAGGTCCATAATTTTGGAATTTTTTCAATATTAATATATAATTTTTTTAAAATAATTTTGGAAGGAAAACATCACCTTCATCTTTACAACATCGGGATGCACAGTAGCTTCTATAATGCCCAAAACATTCCATATTCACAGATTAAACTATAGGAATTCTTTACTACAAATCCATTCTGAAATTTCATCTGCTCCAGTTAGCAAGGCGACTTCTATACGCGTATGTGTGCGTGCTTTGTGCACATTAAGCACTGTTAGTGTTTCTAATGGTTTGGACTACTCAGGAAAGTAATGAAAAAGAACAAATGTGATGAAAGCAATCCTACCTCCAGAAAATACGCAATACATAACCTATCAACATGTAATATCAGTGGTACAATATCCAATGTGAGTGTGTAGAATGATGAGAAAGGACAGATTGAGATATGAGTCTGTGCCTTAGAATAAGCATGACTGCTTGGCTACTGTACACCCTCTAATTTTTTGCCATAATTCCTGGTTGGTTTACAGCAGATCAGTGTAGTTTTCTCCTCAGCTCATGTGATGTGACAACTCAGCTGGCTGCAAGACTGAGCCTGGAGCTAGGGTTCATTCCAGATGTGTTCCTATCGACTGTTTTTAAAGATATACACAATAAAGATCACTCGCTTTATTTAATTATTTAAACATTTATAAAAGTATACTCTAAATTAAATTTTTTTGACCAGGTTTAATCTCAAGTGAGCAATTGAAACCCCATTTTAAACAGGAAAAACTGCAGCTTACTGTACTTTAGACAATAAATGATGCTTTTAAATAAATTGAAATAATTAATAATAAAATCTAAAAATCTAAGCTGCATTAAATATAGAATTAGTTTAAGAATATGCACTTACTGAACACTACAGGATGGGCCATTTATATGGATACACCTTGATAAAATGGGAATGGTTGGTGATATTAACATCCTGTTTGTGGCACATTAGTATATGTGAGGGGGCAAACTTTTCAAGATGGGTGGTGACCATGGTGGCCATTTTGAAGTAAGTTTAACGTAACTTTATTCTTTCATGAGTTATTTACAAGTTTCTGACCACTTATAAAATGTGTTCAATGGGCTGCCCATTGTGATGGATTGTCAATGCAACCCTCTTCTCCCACTCTTCACACCCTGATAGCAACACCGCAGGAGAAATGCCAGCACAGGCTTCCAGTATCCGTAGTTTCAGGTGCTGCACATCTCGTATCTTCAGATGACCCCAAAGATAAAAGTCTAAGGGGGTCAGATCGGGAGACGTTGGGGGCCATTCAACTGGCCCACGACGACCAATCCACTTTTCAGGAAACTCTTCATCTAGGAATGCTCGGTCCTGACATCCATAATGTGGTGGTGCACCATCTTGCTGGAAAAACTCGAGGAACGTGCCAGCTTCAGTGCATAAAGAGGGAAACACATCATCATATAGCAATTTAAAATATCCAGTGACCTTGAGGTTTCCATTGATGAAGAATGGCCCCACTATCTTTGTACCCCATATACCACACCATACCATCACTTTTTTTGTTCCAACAGTCTTGGAGGGATCTATCCAATGTGGGTTAGTGTCAGACCAATAGCGGTGGTTTTGTTTGTTAACTTCACCATTC
>JAAGKR010012577.1:0-12943 GCA_011419295.1 Clarias macrocephalus
TTTATATACACGTTAAAGATCCAAGAGATCAGCGCTTATGTAACAAGCCATTTCTCATGCAGGAAACTAAGTAGAGGCTACCTAGTCATGTATTTGCTGTTGAATAAGAATATAATCTGCTGTTTATCAGCATGAGTCATTAAGTTCAGTGATTCAAACGTAAAGCGTGTGTTTAGAACTTTTCATTTCATCGTGACTGTATGTATGTGATTATTTCAGAAACAAAAAGACAAAAAGGTACCCCTTACCTTGATAAAAAAATAGAAAGAGTAGAGAGAAACCAAACGCTTAAAAAGACCAAAGCTTAATGTCTTATACAGTTTTATAGTCAGACTTTGCTTTGAGATATTTTTGTTAAATGTTTCTACGTGATTTGTTTTTGAAGAAAAAAAATAAACATAGGAAGGAACTAAGGAAAGTTGCAGCAGTAATCAGAGTGTGTAGAACAAGCCATAGTATCACAAATCAGAGCTGCAGTTGCTGTCCCCCTAAAATGACACCCCAGACAGTGTGCTACCTGCACAATCTAGCTAAAAAAACAGACAGGCAAGTGCTTCAGGCTTGACATAGGGCTCATCAATGGCAGTCTAAGTTTCTGTAACAACTCAGACAATGTGAAGGACATTGCATAACATCAACCTCTATGGATGGCATCCCAGAAAAAAGCCCTTGCTTTCTCTTCAGCAAGAATAAACTTTCTTAAAGAATATGAAATAGCCTGATGAAAATTGGGAGCACATTCCTTTAGTCAGATAAGACCAAGATACATTTGTTTGGCCAAGATGCCAACCAGCATGGTTGTTGTGAACCTGGACAGCACTATAACAGCGAATGCATAGTTACAAGAGTCAAACATGGAAGTACCTGTAGGAGTCTGATGATATGCAGCTGTGTCAGTGCAAAAGTGTTAGGGATGATATATGTAGATCACACCATGAATGCCTGTGAATATACCAAAATACTGTCTGACAGGATGAGTCCAAATGCCCAAAAGTGAGAAAAATGCAAGAGTTTCCTAAAAATTAAAAACAATGACCTACTCAAGTATGTTGCCTGGCTTGATTCCCATAAGAACATGCTGTGGCGGGGGACCCGACACCCTCTCCAAGATCCATACAGCTCTGCGTCCCAACCAGCAATTCAGCACCACGGACAGCGAGAAAGGGGCGGGGCGCCGTAACTTGGCACGGCCGGCTCCTGATTTTCACTCACCGTCCTGGAGGCAACGCACGCCTATAAAAGGGGAACGGATCTCCAACCCAGTGAGTAGATTATGGAAAACATTGATGTCACTAACCCCGTGTTCTTTGTATCACCCTTTCCAGACTCCGACAGCTCTGGCGAGCCACAAAGTGAAGCACGCCCCAGGTGTACCTGCCGCCACTGCGCGACGACCACCTCTCCGCGTACGACAACCTCTACGTCCTACCCAGCTCAACGCTGTCGCTGCTCGCTCGTGGAGGACGCGGAGGCCACTCCGTGAACGGGGGTCATCACACCAAACTTCTCCCTACACATTCACCCCCTCCCCTTTCACTTCACAAATAAATGCACACTAAGAAAATGCACGCTAGGAAAAGAGGAAGCTTTACAATGCTTGTAGAGAAACACACACACACACACACACACACACACACACACACACACACACACACACACACACACACACACACACTGCAGCATACTATACGAATCTAATCCGTTCCACATTCGCGACATTTCTTACTGCAAAACATATTTTGCCACATCCTTAATAACATAGGACCCATGGTGCTATATCTTCACTAAATTTTTCACAAAATGCAAAAAACAACAACAAAAAAAAAACACTTACTTTTCTTAACTTTGCACGGCAGCAAAAAATTTTATTAGCTACCGAAAGTATGCACAACCGGAAGTCAAATTCCTTGCAAAATTGTAGCTCTTAAGACGAAAATTTGCATGGTGGGCCGAGATACCACTGTGTGTATGTATATGTATACACACACAAACAAAACGTGTGTGACATTGATGTAACCTCGAAGCCAAGAAGAGTGTACTTGTACTTGTGAACAATGATGACTGCACTGTACTAGTCAGAGAGGCACTAGATTCTGTTGAGTGAGCATGTGTACTGTGTGGCTGAGTGAGTAGAGCAAAAAATCTGCATTTCATTTTGCTTTGAGCCTAAACATTCCTCCGTGGAAACTATTCGGATAATTCAGAAGGCTTTCAGGGACAATGCAGTGTGTGCAGCACAAATAAAAAATGTGGCACATGCACGTCAAAGATCTTCTGAAAAGTTGTTTATATGGAGTATAAGCCTTCTATTGGATAACTATTGCAGTGATTAATAGGGTGTAGGTGGCAACAAGTTATTTAACCCTTACTGATGCGGTCATATAATTAATGACTTAAGAAGACATACAGTATCCTGTGGTTGTGATTAAATATGTTACTCTGTTTCATAAGAGTCAAATTATTGTCCTGCATCAGGAAAAGAAACAAATAGGTTAATATTTAATTATTATAAAACACATTATTAAAACGTGGAAGGATAGCGGCGACCCTCATCTTGGAGAAAGAAATTACATTCTAAATGAGCGTGATGGGAGCTCGCTTAAACACTTAGTGAAATCAAATTGTTAAAAAAATTTAAATAAAAAAATTCACTAGACCTCATGCCTATGTTTAATAAATGTGCATAAAGTAAGAGCATTTTGACATGCACGATGCAAAGAAACCTCAAGGGATTCTGACTAAACAGATGTGTAGCATTAAGAACACTTATCAGTGAGGCTAATCTGCAAAGGGAACATGATGAACAGACTGTGGAGCATTAGAAAAAGGTCATGTGGTTTGATGAGTCATGGCCGTAATCGCATATCTGCCTTAGCGAAATATATAATTCAGAGGGGAAAACAAATTGAGTGTGGGGGAAAAAAGTTCTTACCATCTTGCTGCTTAAAACGATGTGCAATCATGACATGTGTAGCTTTTTCTATGGCTGGATCCAATAGCTCCACAGGATGTTTGCCATACTTGTGTACTCTAAATACGTCATGTTTCAGGTTACTTCCATAAATAAGATCTTCAAAAATGTTGATTCTGTATGGCTGTGACATCCCTGTATAGATTACAGAGAATAGTAATTTCGTACCCAAATAAAGTATTTACATGTCCATTTAGAGCCTAGCACAGTAAAATGTCACTAATTAAAGTAATATGAAATGTGTATGCTGTGCTGTTGCCTCACATATTCACTACAATTGATGAAATTCCAGTCAGGCAATGTGAGTAAGATTATGAGGCAAACATTTCATTATTTGAATAATTGCTGAACTTACCCTGTTTTCCATTGATGACCACCCTTGGGTCTGAACCATCCAAGCACACGCTCCCAATAACTGAGAGCTCTGCATCAGCCCAGTATAAACGTTGGCTGAAGTAATCAAGTGCTAATCCTATGGGAGGATTGGGTACAGATTTATTCATCTTATAAATTAATCAACAGGGTTTACAATACATGAATACACAAAAACACCTATTTAAGAACAGGAGGCCAAAGGGGACCACATTCATGTATAATGTGTTATTGTCTACAAAATCTCTACAGGTTCAATAAAAGATATGCATGTTTGTGAACATTTTTCTTGGACTATTTTTTGTTTCTTTTAAAAATCTCATTTCCATTTAAAGAACAATATAAAACTTGCTTCAATAAAAATCTATTGAGTTCTCATTTGAGCTCATACTAGTAAAAGGTATAGTTAATAATGCAAGTGCAGTATAATGCAAGTAATAGACCACTAATGACACTGATGTACATTATACACATGTGGTATAGAAATCAATATATCCTGAGTTGAAATTTGATAAATATCTTTTAAGAAATAAATGTATGCAGTTACAGAAAGAGTACAGAATGGAAGTCGAACATACAGTAGATTCATCAAAGATATTTATGAAACCAAAGAAAGATTCAACCCACATTACTTGATTATATTGGTATAACAGTAAATATTTTTTCTCCTTGGAGAATAGATTCATTTCTCATTAAAGTATTAAGAACAACTAAAACTAAAAGTATTAAGAAGTACTAAAACTAAACAAAAGAGTTGATCTAAAGATAGTTATATCTTATATAGAGTATATTTAGAGTATATTTATTGTATTGTTCAAATGTAAAGATCAATACCTGTGGGCCTCCTGAGTTTTTTATCCAGAAGCACTCTGCGCATAGAGCCATCCATTGCTGACTCCTCAATATGTGAGTGGTCACCAATAACTGACCAATACATCATCCTGTAACAGCCATGAATATTTCTGTGATGGCAGTAAGTGAGCATGGTATAATAAGATGATCTGGCCCACCACATAAACAGCCATTGTTACCTTTTCAACCATTAATTTTTACGGAAAACTTTATTTAAATCTTCGATATTAGCAATGTTTGAGGAGAGTTCAAGTCAAATCAGGTTTTCTGATAGAGCAGTATAACGGAACACAGTTATATAAACAAAAAAAAATCTTTATTTCCCTATACTGTAAAATCCTCTGCTACATTAATGCATCCTAGCATTTTACTAGCGCTTGGATACCATCAAGGTGGAAGGGTTGCTCAGTACACCAGAGCCATGAATGCACTGTGTGCTTCATGTCAGAAATGCTAGCCTCCCAGTAACTCCTTTACTCCTTGGAAATCACTTGGAGCGAGGTCATGACTGTATGGGGGATGTGGCAATAACTTCCAGCTGAGTTCCTATATTGTTCAAGTGGTGTTGGTGAATGATTGACAGTTCGCATAGACAGATACGGCTCTTCTGCAACTTATCCATTGATTTTTAAGAATCTGGTGTTCCACTCTGTGAATAGTCCCATGATTTAAATTGATCTTTAAGACAATTGCATCATTCGGCGGTTTTACTCCGTCAAAGAGCCTCATGACCGCATTATCCGTGAGAGTCTTCTATGAATACCAATGCAATACCAATTGTACACCTTCATTCATGAGAATTTTCATCACAAGTTCCACTCTGACTTGAACGCCCATTGTAAAACATTCAAATGTATGCCATATACAAATAGTTTTGTAAGTACAGGAGGCTCTGGTGGAGAAGCAGACCAATAATTGGGGAAGCTCTCATCATAGCACTGGCCTTGAATATTGTTTTATAATGAGTATACAGCATAATATTGTTAATTCATAAGCCTGTTGTATTTTAACCGTAGTAGCACCTCTGTTTAAAGTTACATTTAAAGAGCAACATGATAAAACACCTTCTCTATGCGATTCCAAACATGATCTGATGTTTCTGACTAATACAATATCAATACTGTGGAACCTTAGATTGCGAGCATAATTAGTTCCCGAAGCGTGCTCATATATCAAACCACTCGTAAATCAAAGATTTCCCCATAAGAAATAATGAAAACTCAGATTATTCGTTCCCCAACCCAAAAAATAAAATACATAAAAATAATTAATTCTAAATATATAGTAAAAATATAACAAATTAATCTGCACTTTACCTTTGAAAAAAGTAAAAATAAATCCCGACAGATAAGTGTTTCCGTTAGTGTTTGTGTGAGCACATGCTGTGTATGTGTGTGTGTGTTTATGCGTTCAAGCACTGTGTATGTGTGTGTGTATTTGTTCGTGTATGCGCTGTGCATGTGTGTATGTTTGTGCGACACCCTCTTCCTCTTCTCATCTTACACAGTAATCCTTCCTCCTCTCTTATTTGAGAGAGAGGGGAGGGAACTTCTGTGCGGGACAACTTTCACTCACACAGACAGACAGACAGACAGACAGACAGACACACACACACACACACACACACACACACACACACACACACACACACACACCCCAACAGAAACACTGCCTCATTGGGAAAATTAACAAGAAACATATCTGACACTCGAGTGAGCGCGCACACTAACGGACTAACTGCTATAAAGTAAAAATAAAACTAATTAACCTGCACTTTACCTTTGAAAAGAATCGCGACAGAGCAGTGTCTCCGTTAGAGTGTGTGTGTGTGTGTGTGTGTGTGTGTGTGTGTGTGTGTGTGTGTGTGTGTGTGTGTGTTTAAGTTGAGAGGATGAGGGCTGTGTGTAAAGGCAAGAGGAGCAGGGAGAGAGAAAGAAAACGGATCTTTAACCTCTCTAATGAGAATTTATTTTGCTTTACATACGTGCGCACACATGTTTTCTAATAAACAGTACACACGTGCTATACACACACACAAACATACAAACACAAAATAAAAGAGGCTTTACGCACACACACGTGGTTATAGTAAATAGTACATGAGCGCACAGATATTAATTATACCAGTGAGAGACACGCGCTAAGACAGAGCAGGGGAGACAATTACCCACAATTCCATAACGCAAGAAAGAGAAAAACCATTGGCTCAGTTGTGATCACGTAAAACCAAGAAGCGCATGCGTGCTACATGATACTAAGTACTCGTAAACCAAGTCTTTCTCGTTTTTCAAGTCAAAACTTATTAAAAGTCTTTGTTCGTCTTCACACTCGCAAACCGTGTTACTCGCAATCCGAGGTTCCACTGCACATTTAAACAAACAGTCCACAAACCTGTTTTTACTTTTTTACCATTGTGGAAGAATAATGAGAATAATGACAAAAAAAGACATGCATCCATTTTAACATGAGTGTGAAACATAACAAAATGTGGAAAACTTGAAAAGGTCTGAAACTTTCTGTCCGGCACTGTAAATTCTTCTAGTTTAACTGGTAAATAAAAACAATTTTGGTAAGGAGGCCACACTGCACATATCATGAGACTAAGAAATGCATACCTTAATGTTCATGTATATGAAATTTTATATATCTTAAAAAAACACAGTTCTTCAACACCTACTGACCACATACTGAACAACTGTGGAAAAACATGGGGCAAATTAAATATCGCCACCTAGTCATTAGTGATCCATTTCATCTCATAACTTCATACAAAGCTAAATTATAGTCAATATACTGTATATCATTAATTTGCCTTAGTTTACTATGTCATTTTTTTAATATGTATGACCATAACCCTCTTGAGACCTGCACTTTACTGTTGTGTAGACTGTTCTGCTTATTGTTTCTTTAAACAGGCAGACGTTTGTCATAAGAATTATACTTAATGGTGCTTAGATGAGGACCTAAAGACAATGTACTTGGGAGAAAATGCCATGTCCTAAGAACATTTGTGTCTCAAGAGGGTAATGTTTTAGATTTGTAAAGTTCCTAAGTGTTTTTAAGCCAATAGAGTAGCAAAAATATGTAAAAAAAAAAAAAACAATTAAAAATGTTACCCTTTGACAGGATTGATGGCAATGGCATAGGGCTCTCCAGCAATATCAGTTATCAGACGAGTGCAGTTGGGTCCCTTGAGCTGGCCCACATTAATGGAGTATCTCAGCTTGGTCCAGTGGGCTGTGTAATAGCTGAACCAGTGCATTCTTGAGTGGTCTGTCCAGTAGATATTTCCAGTTACCCAATCAGCTGCCACATCTCTAGGACGCCGAAAATCTGGGCACTATACACACAGAAAGATAAAGAAAGGCTTTTAAGCAATTTCCAAAAAAAGGAAACAAAATCAGAATCATTCATTTAGTCTTTACAAACTTCTAGTAAAAAGGTGTATTAGAAAGAATAACAAAGAAAAACAACTACATATAGGAATAAAGCAGTGATCTTGCAACATATTTTAACAGGAAAAATAAATTGAAAATAAGAAATAACTTGCAATACAAAGTATATTCCTGAGGACCCTTGATAACATGCTTTCCATAATTAGCAATACTTACTATTATTCCATCATTTGTTTTAGTCTGACTTCTGTCTATGATTTCTTTGTAAAAAAGTCCACCCGGATTAAACTGGGTAGCCCAGATAAACTTTTGTTGGTGCAACAGAGCATCCATCCCAATGATGCGGGCATTTTCCTCGATGCGAGCGAGCACTTTGTGTCCATGGCTCTGGTTAAATGGATACACAAAACTTCGGATTTCAGTGTCATTAGCTATGTAGAGCACTCGATCTTCTGGTCCTGCCCGTTGAGTTATTAATATGCAAAAAAAATGAGAAGTGGCTAAATTCCATTTAGGGTTTAAGACAACAGTTTGAAAATTACAGATGCAAATCAGTTAAATTTTATACAACAACATACAGGTAAACAAGCTAAAACAGAATTTTATTTGAAAAAGAATTTACAAAAATTACCTAAAATATTATTATTTCAGGTAAAAGTAAACTACAGTAAATGAAGTAACATGGCTGTATACATAACATGCAGTATACATAACAATTATAGCATACATTTATTTTTACATTAAAGAGGCAATACTGTAAAAAAACATGCCAATATAATGAAAATGGTTTAAATTTTGAAAGAAATGAATGTTAGAAAAAGACATTTGTTTCGATAGCTGACTTAAGGATTAACGGTTTCTGCATGCAAGTATATTTTTAATTTAAAATATAGTGTATGTCTAACTAATGTGCTCATATAATGCTGGTATATACAGTACAGTAGCTAGCTGGTTATAATTTTAGCTGATCTTGCTGGTCAATACGGGGCGCAGGGGCGCCGCCCCCCTTAAAGTTAGGCACAGAAGAACAATATTCCGCTGTATTTTTTAATATAATTTATTTGCAATTTAAAAACAATCTAAACTGTATTACGCTCATTTGTGTTCGTGTACGCGGAGCGCCGAACAAACGAGTGTCTATGTAGGCACGTAAATTTCTTAAAAGCATGTGACTTTAGGCTGAGCTCTAATTGGATCTTTTCAAATCATCCTTGGGGCGCAGCTCTGTGCGCCCCGAACTCTCCCACTTTTGTTCTTAGCGAATCAATATTGTTTTAAATATTTGGGCTCATGTGATTGGACCATTCTCAACGAGTCTTTTCCAGCACTTCTTATGGCAAGCGGAGCTGCTGACTAGATGCGATGTGAGTCATGCCTTATTTTACTAGTAGTAATGATGCTTAATCACCTGATAAATGCCTATTTACAGGCAAGCATTAAAAGTTTAATTTAAATTTTGTTTGCGCCCCCCATGAGAAGAATATAAAATTATTTAAAATGAATTAAATAAGTAGAAAGTGTAGGTCCTTACCTTTAGCTACGCAGTTGCCATTAATATCCTTATAATTTTTGTCACATGTACATTTGTATGATCCTTTAGTATTTGCACAGTAGTGTGAGCAAGTTCCAAAATATAAACACTCATTGATTTCTGAAAAAAAAAAAGAAGAAGATGTACATATTCTGTTACTTTTGGTACTCTTCACTGTAAATTTGCTGTATTTTAAGGAAGGTTATAGTAGTATCACAGCAGAGCTTCTTCAGTTGATGGAAGTTAATTCAGCCTTAATATACAAGGCACACAAGAAGGAAACTAGCTTCTGACCATTTAAAACACTCATCCAAACCCACAGGTAATTATCCACAACAATTTTCCAATATGAAATCTCCTGCATATATAGTACAGAAAAAATATATAATAATTTTAGCAACAAAATATATAAACATTTTGCATTACTGTCCAACATGGAATGTGGAATGACCCTCCAGGGCACATTTCCCAGCTGTTTATGCTTAGTTGAAAAGTCAAGATTTTAGTACTGTATATTATAGTATTATACAGGAGTCAAGGCTGAACCTTCCAGTAACATGGACTATTGACGATAGATCAATTATGAAAAATGTCAATACATTTTAATCGTTAAAAGTTCCTAAAACACACCATGTTGCATGTTGTTTTTTTACTGTGGACCGAGAAACTGCTGTGTAGCGAAAACATGTATGTAGAGTATAAGGTCAGAGGAATATACATGCATAGAATGCAGATAACTGAGCATGCTCACAACACGGTTGTATAAAATGGTTGACGATTCATGCAATGTTAATGACGATGACCTGTTATGCAATGTTCCTGAAAAACTGTGGGTATACTTTGGTTTGAGGAAAAAGATACAAATAAACCGCCAACAAAAGGAAATCTTGACACACACATGAATAGTGTGATATGCAAAATCTGTCACAAGGAGTATGCATTTCACTGGCAAATAGTAGTTAGTCTACAATGACAATGTACTTCTGCTTGACAGCTGTCTTGTGTTTGTATTTGGTCATAGATGCTTATGTGAGTAATCCTAATTGATGTATGGATGTGCAATGTTCTCTGGGTCGACTAATAGTGATTGGTGGTGGAATTGATTTTCAGGAAACACAACAAGTGCAAGAAGCATTGTACTGTGTGGTTAAACCGATTATCAATCAATCATAGATTAGACTACGATTTGTCTATCAGTGTCTTATCATTTTATAGCAGTTTAGCAGCAAGAAGTTCACTGCACCTTCACATCGTTTTGTCTTGAGATTCCTTTGAAATCCAGGTTTACATTGGCAAATGACATTGGTACTTGTTTGATTACATACTGCATCCTCTCCACACGGATTCATCCTTTTTCCACATATGTCTCCATTCAAAACTGGAATGAAAAAGAGCCTTGAAATTTCTGACGTTATAAACACATCCTCTTTTCTAGTAAAGAGAAAAGAGCATACTGTATATAATTGTAACTCAGATATTTATTGTGAAAAAATATGTGACCATTTTGTGAAAAGCCAGTTAAAGTACTTTTTGTGATTTGCTGTTGTCTAACATAAAAATCATATAATACCAGTCAAATGTTTGGACACATGTTTAGATGCATTTTCCTTTTTCTAGCATAATACTGGATTTTTTTTTCAAAACTAGTAAATAAATATGGAATTAGGTAATTAAGTAACAACAACAACAACAACAACAGTCAGTTGGTATTTTATGACATGAGGTATTACAATAAGACCTCAAGGTCAGCTGTTCTGGAACAGTTCTTGCAAGAACAGTATTGTCAAGCGCATTTGCAAAACCCATCAAGCACCATGATGAAACTGTCTCTTATGAAGACCGTCCCAGGAAAGCAAGACTAAAACTTCTCTCTGCAGTGGAGTAGTTCATTTAGAGTTACCAGAATAAAAAATCACCAATTAACAGATTAGAGCTGTTTTGAAGGCTTTGCAGAGCATACTGTAAGCAGCAGATACATTCAAAAGAGCTTATTGTATATTATGATGGCTTCAGCATTGTTTTACATTGGAAAATCAGTAAAGACCTTGGAGTTAGACCATGTGTCCCAACTTTGCACTGGTTGTGTCTGTAGAAAGCTTGTATCACATTCATATGCTGTATGTATACTTTTATCTAATGAGTTCTGATGCTACAGAAGTGATGAAGATACAAGGGTACTTACAAGCCTTGCAGTCATGCTCATCGGACCCTCCATCACCACAATCATCAAATAAGTCGCACTGCAGCTGAGCAGGTATACAGTGCTTGTTACTGCAGGTAAACTCAGTCTTTCCACACGGCTTTGGTCTGGCAGACACAGCCTCTGATTTGGAGCAGATTCAAAAGTTCAGTTATACAGTTCAATTCCTGCCAGCTTTTTTTTACCCTCCAGAAATCAGAACACAGAATAACTGGTTGTGGTTCAGTACGATAAACCCATGCTCAAAGAAATTCTCCTTACACGCTGAAACTTTCCATCCACAACAGTCAATAATAGTGTTTTGTCCCCCCTAGATTTTACTTACCACACTGCTCTTCATCTGAATTGTCACCGCAGTCATCCACATTGTTACAGATTTGATCAAGCCGCAAACACACTCTATCGTTTCTGCAGCGATGTGGCCTTGTAGGAGGGCAGGGCAGCTTAGCTGGAGAGTAAAAAACAATTGGTTTTATTCATAGCAAATCCATATACAAACATGGTATAGTCTTACATACTAAAGAGAAAACTATGTTGGAACTTTCCACAATTTGTAGCACTTTTCACATTCTACCTTGACAAGGAACACAAAATAAACAGAACATCTAAGTCCTATAGTTAATGTATAGTACATGCACAATGAGAATAATGTACAGTACATTATTCAGAACTTTCTTTTCCCCTTCATCAGTGATTAGTGATATTATAGCTGCTGTTGTTAGCCTGCCTTGTTACAGTGTTTCCCATTAATTAATTTCAGGCGCAGCTAGCTAGAGAGCTCAGCCTTAAACCAGGGGTATTAAAATAAAAAGTCATCAACGTCCCATTACACACACTTGCGGTGAAGCAAATAATGACTGAATAGTGACAACATTTACATCTGGATGCTTAACCAGAAGTGATTATTTCTTTGCTATAAATAAGTAATAATTACTGTTGGGCCCTTAACGCTATCTGCTCCAGGGGAGCTGTATCATGGCTGACCCTGCGCTCTGACCCCAGTTACGCTGGGATATGCGAAGAAGGAATTTCACTGTGCTGTAATGTATATGTGACAAATAAAGACTTAACTTTTGACTCATGGCTTGGACTTAGCACACAAATGTGTTTTGAACAAAAAGTGTCTTAGAAAATGTAAATGAATATATTGTTTTCTGTGAATGAGTGATCAAGATAATTATCACATCATTTTGAAGTAAAAACTCTAGACTACAAGATGCAGGTAACAAAAGTCTTGTAAACAAATGTTATGAATGTGTTTTGTGAACTTATTTCCGTGATATTTTTTTTGTTGTTTTTAATAATCACGCATAACTGTTATTTTCTCCAAAGTACAAATTTGTACATACATGCTGCTCACATATTACTGTAGCCCAGTTTGTGCTGAATACAGTATAGTTAGCCTTTAGACATTTAAATGTTTATAAGTAACTGAAAAATATACAAATACATGACATGTCAAAACTTCTTCAGGGCCCCAAAACACCCTCAGACTCCTAAGGGGTTTTAAGCAAGAAAAATAAATTAACGCTTCTCATGAACTTCCTTTTAAAGCCATGTTGTCTATTTACTAATTAAACCAGAGAGATTAATACAAAATGAAAAATGAATGAAAGTCTGTG
>JAAGKR010012578.1:0-16106 GCA_011419295.1 Clarias macrocephalus
GCCTCTTCTGAGACTATGTGCTATACTACAAGAAATGAGAGCAGCACCTTCCCGAGTGGGATGGACACCGTCCCGCCCTAACAGGCCAGTTTTGCCCTCAAAGGTCTTCCAATTATCTATGAAGCCCACGTTGTTTTCGGAGCACCACCTGGACATCCAGCGGTTCAGCGACCATAACCTGCTGTAAGCTATGTGGCCACGTCTCATTGGGATGGGACCAGAGCAAACTACTTCTTCGGACATCGCCTTCGCTATTTTAAACACCTCTGTAAAGTTACTCTTGCTAACCTCTGACTGATGAAGGCGTATATCATTAGCTCCAGCATGTACCACTATCTTAGAGAACCTATGCTGACCTAGAGCCCTAAGATTACCTGCTATGTCCGGTGCTCTGGCTCCCGGGATACACCTGACCACTGCTGCTGGCGCCCCCTAAAGGCCGAGCTAATTTCACGTGTCTCAGTATGGAGTCTCCTATAACCGGAGCTCTTTCAGGTTTCTCAGCGGGGCATCACTGAGGAGAGCGAACCTGTTGGACACGTGAAGTGCAGAAGAGGTGTGCTCCGGTGGGCTAGCCTTAGCGTTAGCTTTGGCTGAACGAGTATGCCGCCGAATCGTCACCCACTCGCCCCGCTGTGAGGCTCTACTGCCGGAGTCGGGGGCTCGTTATCTCCTCCTGCGGCACCCAGACTTTCCGCTACGGGAATGACGCTGCTCTCGCGCTCTCTAACCCTCTCTAAAGTCTGCACGCGCTCCTCTAATGCTGATATCTTCTCCGTCAGGGTGCTCACTAACACACACCTATCACAAGTAAAGTTATCAGTAATGACGGAGGAAGAATGTCTGAACATCCTGCACTCCACACACTGAGCGAGCTGAATGCTGGACATAGTAACGGACCTTTGTGCCGGAGTTGTGATTATTTGCTGATGGATTCGCTTGTTGTTGGTCAGATGATACGCGCGTTCTCTCAAAAAGCGCAAAAAAAAAAAAAAACGGATAAAGTCTAATAGTATTAAAGCGTAAAAACTAGTATATGTGTCCCGCTCTTGTGTAGGGTCTGACAGAAACAATTAAAATAATCAATAATATTTAAAAAGACTTTAAATAAAGCTTTGTTAGAACAAGAGATGTGAATATAAGAATCTCCAACAATGAGAACCTCATCATATTGGGCATAGTCCCTGCCAAAAAGTCTGAAAAGTCACGGATAAATTTGGTGGTCTGTATATGACCTGTATATGAGCCATATGCCGTGTGTCACTACAACTATTGTGAAGATACAAAGATCATGAGCATGTTCCAGGGGAAAAAAGGTTCCAGAAATCCATATGAAGTGGCATCAATATTTGTCCAGTGATGGGGAAGTATTACCATATAAACAATGATGCTGTGGTGACTGGAGAACTGGGTATACTGTAAATTTATCTCTTTTTTTTTTAAAGTGGCCCATCCATCAAAGGAAAAATGCCCTGTGTTATAAACAGTAATATGCAAGACAAATCAGAGGTTCAACACCAACTGTACTTGCTGTTAATTACCAACAACCGAATTATTAACAACTCAGCTGTTGTCGTCATTCACCTCTCATATCCCATATTATTGACTCCTCTCTCATTTCCAGCCTTGTTCTGCCTTCTATTATATACAGCTATGATAACTTCAATTCTTAAGAACCCGGCAACTCACCCTAATAATCATAATCATTTCTGCCTAGTATCAAATCTTCCTTTTACTTAAAAACATACTGGAAAGTGGTTGCAATACATCCGAGGGCAAGTTTGACTTTCTGGAATTCATCCTCCTATTTGATCTCCATCATGTTGGTGAAGTAAGTTCCTTTAGGGAGAATGCAGCCTGGGTGGAATGTGTTTTGAATGTTTTCATTTATAGCACAGTTATCAGTCTACTGCATTCACACCTGTTTCAAGCCCCTACAGTAGAGCTGTGTATGACTGTCGTTATCTGATCAAAATGACTTTGAAAAGAAAACCAAATTGCAGAGAAGATGAGATTGTTTTCTGCTTGCAGAGGAGGTAATAACGTGTGAAAATTCTGCCCTACTCTTACCACTAAAGATAAGATGTGAAACCATCAATGCCACCTGTCAGTTAGCCACATGTTCCCCTGAGGGTTATGAAAAATTGTAACCATAAAAAGACCTTAAAATGATCCGTCATTTTTGATCATACACATAAGTGTAGTACATCATCTTCACTACTTTTATTTATGTACAATATCCACAAAACATTGTGCTTTTGTAAAATGATGGAAATAAACAGGGTGCAATTTCAGTCGTCTCAGTCTCCGCGTCACTAACATGAAACACGTCACTAAAATTAATACTGCAAACACCAACATGAGAAATATATCTACTGTATAGAAAGCTAAAAGTGTCTACTTTAAAATCAAGCATGTTAAATAAATAAAAAAATAACATTTTATGCAATCTGAAAGAATCCAAGGAGAGGCACAGTCTTTCTGTCTGACCTCCTGTCTGAACACCAATTAGTTTGAGCCTTAACATTATAGCAAACAAGATCAAGGTCTGCAGTGTGATTAATTCATGCAGGAAAGCTAGAAATGTCGCAGAGTTACAGATGCACTGACTTGTTTTGGGAATATTTATAATGCCTTGGTTGCTAACACTCATTTGATATTAGAAAGAAAAAGCTCTTTCTAATTTACTTCACATTTACTTTTTGCTGTTGTTAGGATGAAAACTAACCTCCCCCTCAGCTGCTTATTCAGGTTGACATCTGACTGCGCGCTCCTGTACCCGCAATAAAATGATGATGGCACACAGACACAGATGGCATTTTTGGTTTACTGCAGGTGGATAATTTAAGCTGCTGTTTTAGTGCCTCAATCTCTGCGCCGCGTTTCACCAGCTCAGCACTCAAATCCATCTCAGTCCACTCTTGTGTTCACACACTTCAATGTATAGGTTGTTGCCTATATTAGGATAAAGTATGTGTTCATACAAATCTGCGTGAGATTAGGTATCACGAGTCAACTCAGAAAATAATGGGTTATCTTAATAGTAAGTTCCAAACTGGGCAACTGAAAATCTTTTTGAAAGTCATTTTTCACAGTTTAACACTATTACAGCTATTTAGTGTCTTTTGCCTTTGTATGCCAGCATATATAACGTATAAATGAATGTAAGGAAACCTAGTTCGGGTAAACATCAAGGTAAACATCAAGTTGGTTGCTCTGTGTTTAATTCATCTGCTCAGGCCTGGAGATATAAGAAACACAAAAGACCCAGAGAGAATCCGAGTTTATTCAGTGCAGGCCAGAAATATATACACAGGTGTGTATGTGTCGGCTTTTTCTTACTGTTTTATTTTGTTGCTACACAGAAGTGCACGTTTAGCCTTTAGTGGTCTAAGTAGCTACACAGCCCAAAAGTACACTATGTTCTTTTCATACAAAAGTAGAAAGGGAAGAACAGGAAAACAGACAGTTAAACTTAATGCCATAGGAACATCCTGTGATCTTGAAGCATACAGTATAAGCTTACTATTATTCTTACAATTGCCCCCGTTTATTCATAAAAAATCACTTCGTAGAATAAACAGATTACCATTGATACATAGGATAATATTCGGTGGCTGGCAAATGTTGGTACCCCGCCGTTTGCCTACCAATCAGGCTAAGTATGTACATGGTCCGAACAGACAAAAAAACAAAAGTACAAGCAATACAGGTACTTCTAGGGGCAAATAAGGTGCCCACTGCCCAAAGAGAGTATACCAAAGACACCAAGCAACCTGTCCCTTTTCATCATTATGTAAGTCATCAGCGACTTCGCGCATTTTTTCTAATGCTGTCAAGAATTCACCGTGTTCATCATTCATCATGATGCTGTCTTCCCCACTCTCATTGTTCACTCAGGTTTGTTGACGGTGAGGTGATTGGTTGCTTTACATCTCAGTTCCCCCTCATGTCTGTGTTTCCTTCTGGCTCCTCCCTTTTAGTTATGATGTTATAGTTAGTCCTGCCAGAGTCCCTGCTTGCACTCTACACTATACATTCACCTTATACATTATGTGACTGTGACCAGACCTAATTGACATCTCTCCTCTTTTTTTGCTCTCCCCTCTCTCTTTCTCTCTGTCGAGGTACACATGTCGTTCCTGAGCTGCCATTGATTCTGACTCCCTCTGCCCTCTGGACCGGCCTGACTCATCCTGGTGCCCCACTTCTGGTTGGAGATCTCGTCACATGGATGTCCCGTGTGTCTCTTTGGGATGCGTCTGATGTCTGGGGACGGTTTCACTCTACTAGGAAGACGGTTCTGGCCTTGCATGATGTTGACGGCTGTTTCTCTGCGGACTTGGCTACAGTCGCTCGATAGTTCAGGACTGGAATTTCCTACAAGTCTACCTGAGCCTCCAATAACTACCTGGTCTCCATATTAACATGAATTAACATCTATTAACAAGTATTATACTGAATATTATTCTGAACAGTCAGGTGGCAAAAAAATAAAGACAACAATCTCTCCCCTTCTTTGGTGACTTTCATGACGCGTTAACTCATTCCTGGAGTAACTCCTATTCTTCCCATGTTTTTGTGCCATCGACATCAATTTATTCGAATGTCATTGATGCAAAGGCGCGCAGTTATACCATGATGCCCCAGATTGAAGAGACGCTTGCAGGCTATCTCTCTCCTGGGAGCTCATCCTCACTGTACAAAGTCCACACTCCCCACCAAGCCGTGTACAGTAACATCTTCATTGGTGGGGAAAGCTTTTCAGGCAGCAGGTCAGCCTGGTGCTGCCCTGCACACCATGGCGGTTTTGCAGGCATACCAGGCTGACCTGCTGAGAGATCTGAGCACCGGCTTGTCCATCGATGACACAGCATTTCAGAGCTATGCTGAGCCTCCGATTTTTTTCTCCGCGCCACCATGGTCACCACTGAGAGACATCTGTGGCTTATCCTCACGGGCATCAAGGACAAGGATCGTGCTTTACTCCTTGATGCCCCCATCTCGCCTTCCGGCCTGGTTGGCAATGCCGAAAACACTGTCGCCACAAGGTTTTGTGAGGTTTCTCCCCCGCCGTGCTCAGGAGTCGGGACCGTCGGCCACCAAGTCTCGACCAGGTCCGGTTCTCTCCGAGCGTGAAGCGCAAAAGGAGAGTGTGGAGAGCCGAGCACCCTCTCATAGAGATTGGGGCGGGACTTGCAGCGCTTCGCAGTCCACCTCAAAGGGGCCGGACCTGAGGAGCATCATCTCCTCTAAAACGAAGTCCTGAAGCTTACATGCCCAGGACCGTGGGGATCTCCCCCCCTGGGGAGGGGCACGTAAAAATTCCAATAACTTTTGACGTAGCTTCCTGTTTTTCGTATTCTTCCCACGAAAGTTCCTCGTCTGTTTGTAACAGCGTTTTAGATTATATTTTGTTTAGTTTTTTATAATTATATAACTTTCCCGTTTTTACTAAATAACAAACTAGTTTTTACGCTTTAATACTACTGGACTTTATCCGTTTTTGCGCTTTTTGAGAGAACGCGCATATCATCTGACCAACAACAAGCGAATCCATCAGCAAATAATCACAACTCTGGCACAAAGGTACGTTATTATGTCCACCATTCAGCTCGCTCAGTGTGTAGAGTGCAGGATGTTTAGACATTCTTCCTCCGTCATTAGTGATAATTTTACTTGTGATAGGTGTGTGTTAGTGAGCACTCTGACGGAGAAGATATCAGTATTAGAGGAGCGCATCCAGACTTTAGAGAGGGTTAGAGAGCGCGAGAGCAGCGTTATTCCCGTAGCGGAAAGTCTGGGTGCCGCAGGTGGAGATAATCATCCCCCAACTCCGGCAGTAGAGCCCTCACAGCGGGGCGAGTGGGTGACGACTCGGCGGCATACTCGTTCAGCCAAAGCTAACGCTAAGGCTAGCCCACCAGAGCACACCTCTTCTGCAGTGATGCACCCGCTGAGAAACCTGAAAGAGCTCTGGTTATAGGAGACTCCATACTGAGGCACGTGAAATTAGCCAGGCCTTTAGGGGCGCCAGCGGCAGTGGTCAGGTGTATCCCGGGAGCCAGAGCACCGGACATAGCAGGTAATCTTAGGGCTCTAGGTCAGCATAGGTTCTCTAAGATAGTGGTACATGCTGGAGCTAATGATATACGCCTTCGTCAGTCAGAGGTTAGCAAGAGTAACTTTACAGAGGTGTTTAAAATAGCGAAGGCGATGTCCGAAGAAGTAGTTTGCTCTGGTCCCATCCCAATGAGACGTGGCGACATAGCTTACAGCAGGTTATGGTTGCTGAACCGCTGGATGTCCAGGTGGTGCTCCAAAAACAACGTGGGCTTCATAGACAATTGGAAGACCTTTGAGGGCTAAACTGGCCTGTTAGGGCGGGACGGTGTCCATCCCACTCGGGAAGGTGCTGCTCTCATTTCTTGTAGTATAGCACAGTCTCAGAAGAGGCCTAGTTAATCTGTGACAATCCAGAGCCAAGGCCAGGGAGCAGACAGACAGGCTAAACCAACCGTCTGCTAGCTGCATAGAGTCGTCACTCAGGGTTCATCATATTGAGACTGTGTCTATTCCCCGAGCTAAATTTAGAAAGACTCAGAAAGTCTGTTTTAGTAATTTAATTAACATAGACACCACAAACTCAGACCACACTGAATGCGCAGCCAGCACCTCTGATCTGAAGCTCGGACTGTTAAATATTAGATCTCTCGCATCTAAACCAGTTATTGTTAATGAAACTATCACAGATAGTTTTAAATTTAATGCATTTGAAGTTCTCTATAGTAACATAAAGTCAGCTCAGTCGATCCCGCTAATCATCATTTACAGATCTACAATCTTATCATTTTGATTCATACACATTGCATACAGACTTACTTCTTTTTATTGTGTAAAGCTGCTTTGCGACAATGTCAATTGTTAAAAGCGCTATATAAATAAAATTGACTTGACTTGAATTGACAATAAGGAATGAAGACTCCTTCCTGGCACCCTCAGGAGGCCATTGTTCAATCTCTGCCACCACTGGTGTTTCGGGGAGCAGCGGTCTCTAGCGAAATGTTAGGTGTTCGAGAAAGGCGCGTTTCAATGGCGTGGAATGGGTGCATTTGTTGACTCAGCAATTACAGACTTTGCTGGAAAAAGGGGCCATAGAACATGTTCTCCTGCCAGACAGAGAGTCAGGCTATTACAGTCAGTTTTTCATGGTTCCCAAGAAAGATGGGGGGTTGCGTCCAATTTTATGTCTTCGTGGGCTGAACAACAAAATGTTGACAGCCAAAATGATTGTTTCTCAAATCCAACCAGAAGATTGTTTTTTGACAGTCAACCTGAAGGATGCATATTTTCATATAGAAATATTGCCACAACACAGGAAGTTCCTGAGGTTCGCTTTCAGGGGCAAAGCCAACCAGTATCGGGTCCTTCCATTTGGCCTAGCCCTGTCCATTTGGCCTAGCACTTGATCGTTTTAGTTGTGGCTAAGCGCCAGGGGATTTCATCCAAGGGTCAATCCCCAGAGGCAAATAAGGGTTTCGCGCCAGGGGCTTCTTACACTTTCTATGTGGTTCAGACCCCGGTTTTTGACTCTGGGTCCCACACTAGGTCCGTGTTGTTGTCGCAAGTTGCTAATGACTGACGCTTCCCTCACAGACTGGGGTGCAGTCTTAGATAGCCATCCAGCCCAAGGAATCTGGAGAGGCCATCCTCGAAATGATGGCTCTATTTCTGGCCCTGAAATACTCCCTCCAGCAGTTGAGAGGCTACCATGTCCTAGTGCGGGCCGACAACACTACCGTAGTTTCGTAAATAAATCGCCAGTGGCGGACTGCTCGCGCCGCTGGAAAAAGCTAGAGCACCAGGTTCTGCTTTGGGCACAAGACAAGTTCCTGTCCCTCAGGGTGAATTACACTCCGGGGCATATGAATATGGGAGTAAACTTGCTGTCCAGACAAGCTGTGACACATGGGGATCGGAAACTCCCACCCCGAAGTAGTCAGTCAAATCTGGGAGAGATTTGATGTGGCAGAGATGGACCTCTTTGCCTCACAGGAGAAGGCACAATGTCCCCTTTATTACTCTCTGAGTCCTCCAACTCCCCTAGTTGGAAAAGTCGTGTATCGATGAAGAAAACATGGCTAATCCTTCCGAATTACCGAAAGGTGCTACCCACACTAGCAACAAGGCTAACTTTACAGACGCCACAAATACAGACATTCTGGAAGCAATCGCTAACTTGAAAAGCTCCTTCGACCAAAACTTTTATGTTCTTTCATCTACTGTACATTATCCGAGGTGATGTATCACTTGCTAATATCTCTGCCAGGGTGACTGAAACGGAGGAGGTGGCTAAAATTCATGAAGCCCGCATTGAATTGCTGGAGAAACAATGCGCAAACCTGAAGACTGAGTGTGGAAAACTTCGAGAAAAGACATGTGATTTAGAATCAAGATCTCGATGTCAAAACATCAGAATTTACGGAATAAAGGAAGGTGTTGAGAAGGGAATTTCGAAATTCCAGTAATTGACAGGGCACACCGATCGCCACAACCATCAAGAGATGAGAGACCTCGGGCATTTATTGTTCGAGTTCATCATTACCAAGTGAAGGAAAGCATTCTACGTTTGGCAAGATCAAAACCCCTGCAATATGATGGCACAGCGATCTTTCCTGATCTTGCAGCCGACGTAATGAAACAGAGACAAAAGTTTGACAGCATACGAAAAAAATGCAGGGAGCATGAGGTGAGATGTGGGTTTTGTTTTTCCTCAAAGTTCATCGTGACCGTCAAAAGTAATGAAACAAAGGCTTTTGATTCACCCGAGATTGCCGAATCATATCTGCGCCAAACAGTGGATAACTGGTAACGCAATTGAACTGAACTGTTGAAAGTGGCAAAAGATTCAGAACGAACAAGTTATGAACATATTTGATTAATAAAAAGACTGTAAATTTTCATTTCTGTGATATTTTGTAATACAGCCAATAATAGCTGAACCCCTGGCAACAAAAGTGTGTACCCTAATGTTTTGATGGAGGAGTGGAGGAGGATTCCAGTGGCAACCTGTGAAGCTCTGGTGAACTCCATGGACAAGAGAATTCAAGCCATGCTGGAAAATGATGGTGGCCACACAAAATATTGACATTTCACATTTTCACTTAGGGGTGTACGCACTTTTGTTGCCAGGGGTTCAGCTATTATTGGCTGTATTTTTAGTTATTTTGAGGGGACAATAAATTTACACTGCTGTACAAACTTTACACTGACGACTTTTCATTGTGTCAAAGATTCATTCATGCAGTGTTGTCCTATGAAAAGATACAACTAAATATTTGCAGAGATGTGAGGGGTGTACTCACTTTTGTGACATACTGTACATAGGTTCAATTGTCCACCAAGACAAGACCAGGTAGACATATCTATTTTAATTTGAGATGGCTATTCAATATAATTTATAGTAAGAAAAACACTAAAGCATGTGTAATTGCACTTGATGCTCTGCAAGCTTTTGATCAGTTGGAATGGGAATATATGTTTGCGGCCCTTACAAAGTTTGATTTTGGTCCAGAATTTATTAAATGGATTAAAACAATATACAGTACAGACCAAAAGTTTGGACACACTTTCTCATTCAAAGAGTTTGAATTTGTATTATGGCAAGAAAAAAGCAGCTAAGTAAAGAAAAATGAGTGGCCATCATTACTTTAAGAAAGTAGGTCAGGCAGTCCTAAAAAATTGGGAAAACTTTGAAAGTGTCCCCAAGTGCAGTCACAAAAACCATCAAGCGCTACAAAGAAACTGGCTCACATGCAGACCGCCCCAGCAAAGGAAGACCAAGAGTCACCTCTGCTGCGGAGGATAAGTTCATCCGAGTCACCAGCCTCAGAAATCGCAGGTTAACAGCAGCTCAGATCAGAGAGCAGGTCAATGCCACACAGAGTTCTAGCAGCAGACACATCTCCATAACAACTGTTAAGAGGAGACTGTGTGAATCAGGCCTTCATGGTAGAATATCTACTAGGAAACCACTGCTAAGGACAGGCAACAAGCAGAAGAGACGTGTTTGGGCTCAATAAACACAATAAAGAAAACCCTTTGAATGAGAAGGTGTATCCAAACTTTTGGTCTGTACTGTATGCATACCCAGTAGCCTCTGTTATTACAAATCAAGACATCTCAAATATGTTTCAGCTAAGCCGTGGTACACGACAGGGATGTCCCTTGTCTCCTTTCTTATTTGCAATATCAATGGAACCACTGACAGCTAGTATTAGAGTACAACATCTCAGTATAACACCAATAATGACTGAAGGAAGACATCAACATCTCTCATTGTACGCAGATGATATACTTTTGTACATCTCCAACCCTGAAAAATCTATACCCCCATTATTTGATCTTATTGATATATTTGGCAGTTTTTCTGGTTTTACAATAAATTGGGAAAAAAGCGAACTAATGCCCATTTCTGATGACCTAGATACTTCCTGGAGAGGAGCGCCTTGCTAGCGCTATTGGCATGGAAACAACACGGGGAGCAGTAGTTACCGGTTATAAGCTACAGCTCAATTGGCGTAGAGCACGGCGCCAGGGACTGCTCCTGACGGTGGGAGAGACCTTTGGGTCTCACTGGAAAGTTACCGCCCGCCTCAAGCTGGGCAGCCCCCAGACAGTTAGGTACTGCCCCGCCACAGTCTGCTTTCCTCATTTGGTGCATGGGGATTAGGAACACTCCGGACCGTAGACTGTAACCATCGCACCAGACAACAAAACAACACAAGAGACCAGCTCTAAAACTGGGATGCTGGAATGTCCGTACAATGTTGACGGGCCTCTCCGAAGACTTACGGGACATTGACGACTCGCGAAAGACAGCAGTCATTAACAACAAACTTCTGAGGCTGAACGTTTACATCGCTGTGAAGAACAACTTACTGAATATGGTAGAACCAGGCAGTAATGGCTCAGAATGACTCCTCACCCTCCGCCTCAACACCACCACAGGCCCTCTTACCTTTGTCAGGGTGTACGCTCCAACTCTGAACGCAGCACTGGAAATTAAAGACCAGTTCTATGGGAACCTAACCTCTGTCATCAACAGCATCCCCAACAAGGAACAACTCATCCTTCTGGGTGACTTCAACGCCATAGTAGGTGCAGACAACGAATCATGGCCCTCGTGCCTATGCAAGTTTGGCACCGGCAAAATGAATGAGAACGGCCAACGCTTGCTCGAGTTCTGCGCTTTCCACAACCTGTGCATCGCCAATTCATACTTCCAGACCAAAACCCAGCGTAAGGTCTCCTATCACAACGCTGACTGCGACACAGACCACTCTTTAGTGTGTTGCAAGATCCAGCTGAATCCAAAAGGGTTTCATCGTTCAAGGAAACAAGGAAACCCTCGCATCAATGTCAGCAAGATGTCGCAGCATGACCTGACGCAGGAATTCGCAAAAGCCCTTGAGAAGGAACTTGACGCTGCACAGACAGGCGACTCTGCCCTGGAAAAGTGGGAAACACTGAGGAACACAATGCAACGCACTGCCCTGGCAACCTTTGGAAAGAGGACCACAAAGGCGCATGACTGGTTTGAAGCAAAGTCCTCTGTGATGATCCCAGTCATAGAAGCCAAGTGCGTAGCCTTGGCAGAATACAAGTGGTCATCAAGTCAGAGGAATCTTCAAATTTTCAGGGCTACTAGGAGCAAAGCTCAACAGATGGCTAGACACTGTGCGAATGAATATTGTCAAGAGCTCAGCAACGACATCCAGAAAGCAGCCATATCGGGTAACACAAGAGGTATGTATGACGGCATTTAAAAAGCGGTAGGCCCTACCCAGTGCAAAATGTCATCCTAAAGTTATCTAAAGGGGAAGTAATCTCCGACAAGCAACAGAACGGTCAACCATAGACATGATTTTCTCCCTCCGACAACTCCAGGAAAAGTGTAGAGAACAGCAGATGCCCCTTTACATCTCCTTCATTGACCTCACCAAAGCCTTTGACCTGGTCAGCAGAGATGGCCTTTTCAAAATCCTCCCCAAGATCGGCTGTCCACCAAAAATAGAGAGTCTGATTGAATCCTTCCACACAGACATGAAGGGAACAGTACCGTTTAACGGCAGTTGCTCCGAGCCTTTCAGCATTAGTAGTGGCGTCAAGCATGGTTGCGTTCTTGCCCCCACATTGTTTGGAATCTTCTTTGCTCTGCTCCTAAGACATGCTTTCGGTTCAGCAAAGGAAGGAATCTACCTCCGCACCAGATCGGACGGCAAGCTATTCAATCTCTCTCGCCTTAAAGCTAAGACCAAGATACGCAAGACACTGATCAGAGACATGCTATTTGCTGACGATGCTGCAATCACCACACACAGAGGAAGAACTACAGTCGCTGATGTGCCGTTTTTCCATGGCCTGCAAAGACTTTGGTCTGACTATAAGTTTGAATAAAACAAACATCCTGAGCCAGGGCACTGCCAATCCGCCAGTTATCACAGTAGATGACTACCAGGTTGATGTCGTCCACCAGTTCACGTACTTGGGCTCCACCATCACCGATAACCTCGCCCTGGATGCCAAGCTCGACAAGAGGATCGGGAAGGCAGCTTCTACTTTAGCCCGCCTGAAAACACGAGTGTGGACAAACCACAGGCTGACAACTGCTACAAAGATGACAGTATATAATGCCTGCGTCATCAGTACTCTGCTTGTACTTGTACACCATGCTCCGACAGCGCCGCCTGCGCTGCGGGAGAATCCTAAAAGACATTCTCTACGGAGAACACTCATCCGGGAAGAGAACAACCTGCGTTTTAAGGATGTCGTGAAGAGAGACATGAAAGCCCTCGGCATAAACACACAGTCCTGGGAAGATCTCGCCGCAGACCACCTGAAGTGGAGGGGCACCCTGGCCAAACAGCTCAAGTCAGGTGAAAAGAGCATGATACGTGCGTCAGAAAACAAGCGAGCTTGCCGGAAGGTGTGGAACAACGACAGCCAGGAAACCACATACAAATATACAGATACAGAAAAGAATGCCTTTCCCATATTGGCCTTTTCAGCCATAAACGACGCTGTCTCAGACAATCAGACATATCCCAAGATAAGAAGAACTAGGATACGTCATCCATGGCCAACACTGACCGACGGAGGCCAAAGATAAAGAATTTTTAGAAAAAGTTAAAATTTAAGATAGCCAATAATTCCCTTAAATACTTTGGTATAATGATCACTAGAAAGCCTAATTTATTATTACAACTAAATTGGAAAAAAAAAAAGTAGACCAGCTTAATGATGATATTAGTTCTTGGAAGACACTCCCTATGTCCATGGTAGGTAGGATTAATGCTATAAAAATGATTTCTCTATGTTTTTCAAGCTATTCCTTTCTTTATTCCGCTACGTTATTTTAAACATCTGGAATCAAAAATAACTCGATTTATCTGGGCTAATAAGATTGCTAAGATTAATAAAAAACATTTAAATAAACCAAAAGATCTAGGAGGATTTGGTCTTCTCAATTTTCAATATTATTATTGGGCAGCTAATTTAAACACACTGGCGTGGTGAAACAAGGATTTGTTTGGTGGAACAAAGAGACAAGCCTAAATGGCTAGCTATAGAGGACGCTTCTTGCAATATGACCTCATTACCAGCTCTGCTTAACAGTCCTATCAAAATAGATACAAAAAATATCAAAGGTAATATAATTATTTCTAACTCAATTAAAATATGGAAACAAATTGAAGTACACTTGAAAATTCTGGATATGTATTCAAATTTTTATTTGTCACATACACAGTCATACACAGTACGATATGCAGTGAAATGCTTAGAATGTAGTGAAATGCTTAGGGGCATAAGCATTGTAGTTATTGTAGTAATTGGAGTATTTAGATTCTCCAATTTGTAATAATCATGCATTCACTCCCGGATTAAATGATATATTTTTTTCCAAATGGAAAGATAAGGGCATCTTAACAATTCAAGATCTTTACAAAGAAGGAACATTTAGGTCCTTTGAACAGTTAAAAACGAAATTACAACTTTACTTCCTCAAACTTTTTTCACTATCTGCAAGTTAGACATTTTGTCAGAAAACATATTAAAGACGAGAGGTTGGATCCTACATTAGATACAATTTTTAATTTACACCCTGGAACTATTGGCAATGTATCTAACCTATACAAGCTACTGTAAGGGAATGTGGACAGCTGTACAGACAAAATAAGACAGGACTGGGAAGAGGAAATGGGTATTAACATTAGTGATGACAGTTGGGATGAATGCTTGAGTAAAGTACATTATTGTTCTGTAAACGCAAGACATCATCTGATCCAATATAAGGTCATTCACAGTCTTCATTATTCTAAATCAAACTTCATAAAATATTTCCAACAATCTCTTCATGTTGTAATAAGTGAAATGTGTTAAAAGGATCTTTGTTTCATTCTTTTGGACAAGCAGTAAATTACAACCATACTGGAAAAATATATTTAAATTTCTTTCTGTAGTGTATTCAATGAATCTGGAACCTGATCCTAGTATTGGACTTTTAGGAGCAGAGGACAGTTCTTGCAGTAGAAACCAAACACAAGCAATTCTATTCTGTATGTGTATTGCAAAAAAAAAAAAAACTCATTTTACAAATGTGGAAATCTGATGCTACACTTAGAAGAACTGAGATTCGCACTGAGATTCGCAAGTGACAAACTGTCCATTTTTTAAAAGATTTGGGAACCATTAATACTATTTTTTCCAAATAGATTTAACTGATATAGACCTCTACAGGACTATTGTATGTTATTTATATTGTATTTATTTTATTTCATTATTTATTTTATAATGTCTCTTTTGGTTTTATTGTCCATGTACAAATTTTTATCTCTGTCCCAGCCAGTTCCATATTAGGATGGTAAATGTTACTCGTATAAAATGCCTTTTATTTAATTTTTTATGAACCTTCCACAAACAATTTGATCAATGTTAGAAGGGTGGGGTGGGAGGTGGGGTTTTGAGTTCCTTTTAGTATTAAGCTAAATTCACTATGATGGAGTACTTCCAAGAGAACCTGGATATATGGTCCATCTCTTTCTTGTAAGGATTTAGGCGGTACTGTATATATGTAGGTTTTCTTTTCAATGAAAATGAGAGGGGAAAAAAAATCACAATATTACTATATTATATATATATATATTACTACACCAAGTTACATCTTTAGTTCCTTAAAACCTAACATTTGGCTAGTTGACTTTATGCTAACACTCTGTACACCATTGGTAAGTAGAAAGAAAAATATTTTCCTTGAATAAATACATTTTGAAGTCCACAGAAATACGTTAACAAGACACAAGTGCAGTGTGTAAGTGTAATTGTTAAAAAAAATAATAAATAATATATATATATATATATAAATTACATAACATGACATTATCTCTGCATTAACAGTTTGTGTTTAGTTGTTAATAAGAAATGATTCATTAGTGTTCAGTTAAAGTAGATTTTTCTTAGCTGGTCCATTTTTTAGACATCAGTTTCAGCTCTCAAAGCTGTTCTTCGAAAGCTTTGTACTGTAAGAGGTTATCCTCATCATCCTCATCATCCTCATCATCCTCTGTGAATTAAAATCGATAAAATCTGTAAAGGAAGAGAAAAGAACAGAGCCATCAGACGTTTATCAGAATCAGTCATCAGATTTTGCACAAGAACAATCACTGTGTGTGTGTGTGTGTGTGTGTGTGTGTGTGTGTGTGTGTGTGTGTGTGTCAGTAACTCACTGTAGTGTCTTCAGTGTACAGTGTGGATCCTTCAGTAGATCAGAGAGCAGCTTCACTCCTGATTCTCCTGGTTGATTGTTGTTCAGATTCAGCTCTCTCAGGTGTGATGAGGGGTTCGACCTCAGGGCTGAAACCAGAGCAGCACAACCTTCACCTGTAATACTGCACCACTCCAGCCTGTAGAGAGATCAATAATTACAGATCAACACACACACACACACACACACACACACACACACACACACACACACACACACACACACACACACACACACACAGATTTCTTCCTTTCTGAATTTTGAAACATGTAAACACTCAAAG
>JAAGKR010012579.1:0-14012 GCA_011419295.1 Clarias macrocephalus
TTGTAGAAAACAGTGGCTTGGTGTATTAAAAAAATAAAGTACAATGATGATTACAGCATGAACTCATTTTGGAGATGCATCAAATCATACAAAATGACCTACCTTATCGTCAGTTGAAACATCAGATAAAATCAAGGTGCATAACACTTACTGTAAGCATCAAGGTTAATTTTAATGATTCATTTTGGCCAGTGCTTGGAGTTATAAAGATTTCATGAAATCATTCCAACTTTGAGTTAACATTCTGTGATTGCCATGTTGTTTCCATTAAATTATTCAAGTGACATTATAGTTTAAATAAATTGGCTAATGAATGATTGAAGCTGAGGCCACTATGATTGAAAATATTAAGTAACTGTTTGCAACTTAAAGATGCAGTGAGCACAGTTAAGGACCACATTTATGTTGATTACCTTGTAATACAGGCAGAAGCTTAAATTACTTAAACTGCTTTAAATAACTACTATTTTAACTTAAATAAAAAAATGGACAAGTCATGTGTCCATAACAAGCTGAAAGGACAAATAAGGTTGATATACTAATCAGCTTGATAATGAAAGCTTGTTTTGTTGAACGCATCCTAGGGATGCCTTGGTGTATTGAAGAAGATGCCCTTGAATTAAAGGTATGCACAGTGCTGTGAAAAAATTATTAGTTCCGTCCTGTTTTATTTTTTCACATTTAAATGATTAAGATGGCAGATCACTGTTACAAGCTGAGGAGTATGGAAAACGTCTCCAACTCCAATCCCCTGCATATGTGGCAGATGGCTACTCCAAGGGTGTGTGTTAAGCCCCTTTCTCTACCCCCATGACTCAAACCTGTACCTGGTTCCAGCAGCATTATCAAGTTTGCAGATGACACCATATTGATTTGACTCATTAAGGACGACACCGGTGAGTCATCTTACAGGGAGGAGGAGGACTAGCTGGTTGCTTGGTGCACTGGCAACAACGTGCTACTCAACACGAAGAAGATCAAGGAGCTCATGGTGGAAGGAGAAAGTTGGCATACAAATTCCCATTCATATCAATGGAATGGTGGTGGACCATGTCGCTAACATGAAATTCTTGTGGATCCACATCGCCAAGGATCTATCCTGGGAACCAACAGCTCCAGTTTGGTCAAAGAAGGCTTACACGAGCCTCTTCTTTTTGATGGCCCTTTCAGAGAGCCTGGTGAACTTCTATCGTTGCACGATTGAGAGCATCCTGATAAGCTGTATTACAGTCTCATATGGAAACTGCTCCTGTCAGACTAGAAAGCGCTACAAAAGGTGATGAAAACTGCTCAACGCATCATGGAAGCTACACTTCACTTGTGTTGTTCAGCCGACTTTGTGACAGCATCATGCAAAACTGGCTTGGCACAATTTACTGAAACTTTGCCAGTCCTTCTCTAATTGCGTCAAGTTGAATCTGCGCTATGGATTAAGTAAAAATGTTGAGTAAAAGGGACGTTGTGGGCAGCTTTGTTCCAGATTACCTCAGAGCAGCCGTGTTTTTTTGGGACAAATACAACGCTTTTGCCCTCAAAGTGGGTGTGGCTATACGCGTCACCTAACAGAGATAATCAACGTTATAGTTACCCGTAGATACACAGAGCATGTGGAAGACACAGAAATGACTGTAATGCCCCATGCAATACGCCCACATCCTCACTATACACAAACAAACAAGTGACACAACATGGATTACTTCCAAAGAAGGTATGTATCTTTTGAAAACTGAATCTTCAAAGATGGAAGGACAAATAATTCTATATTTATTCTTCCTGCAGAAACCAGTTTGCCTCATATGTTCTCGAAACAGTGGTGCTAATAAAAAACAGACATGCGGAACACCACTATGGGATAAAACACAGAGAGCAAACGTATGCACAGCAGTCCGTGGTGAGGGTATGTAAAATACCCAAATTGCCGGTGTTATGCATGTTGAGTAAAAGTTACATCATAAACAGTAATGTGCTGGACAGAGTTGGGTATAATGCGTTACCTTGTAACACATTACTGTAATCTAATTAGATAACGCAGTAATGTAACACATGCATATAAATTGATTGCATGTAATTTGATTACAGTTACCAATGTCAATAACATTACGTTACTAGAGTTACAAATGTAGTGTTTTAAAAATTCAATCAAAATGCATTTAAAAGTCAAGTTTTGCGTGGCAGCAATGGTTAACGAGCATGCGCTCTATCGACGGAGAGCTTTGTAGTTTTACATTTGATGTTGTACCGGGTTCACTCTTTGTGCACAGGTGGCACCACTGACACACGTACACGAGGTGTGGTCTTATGGGAAAAGGGGTCATTTTATTTAGAAAAAACGTGGAAGGAAAAGGGTTAAAGGAGGGAAGAAGGGAAAAAAAAAAAGGGGTGCGCCCCTTCGCACACACAAAATCTCGTATCTGTAAGCTGTCAGGGGCCGTAGGTTCTGGAATCCAACTCGGACAAAACACAGAATTTCACACGTCTTTTTTTTTTAATGCACTATTATTTTTTACTTATGCGCTCTATGCAATATTTGCCCACTCTTTTTTGCAGAACTGCTCAAGTTGAGTTAAATTTGATGGTCATTATTTGAGCTCTGCAGTCTTAAAGTCCTTCTGCAGTTATATGTGGTTGATTTAATAAATTAATAAGAACTTTATTCAGGAATTTTCTCAGTTTCTGGCTGGTATTGTACCAAAATATGATAAGATTCTAATTTGTAGTGATTTTAATATGCATGTTTGATGAACTTCCAACCAACGAGCAAATGATTTTATATCTTTGCTAGACTTCTTTGACTTTAGCCGGTCAGTGCTGGTTCTAACACGTAAACAGGGGCATGCATTGGACCTTGTTATATCTATTGGACTCAGCACTAATGTTAGCATCTGTACAAATGCATCTGTGACATCGTCATCTCAGATCACTTTTTCACGTTCTATTTGAAGCTGCAGTCCCTCCAAAGCCCAACCACGGTTTCCGGCCCATCGTTGTCGCACTCTTTACTTAAGTGCCCCTTATAGGTACAAATCTTCTAAATCTTAATCAGAACCCAGGCTAAATGAGAACACTGATGCTCTCAGGTAGAATTGTAGACAGGCGAGTGGAACAAGGACAAACTGCAGGTGACACATGGTGCTCTAAAAGACTGCTTAGCAGAATATCAGAATGCTGTCTGAATTCTTATCTACTACTATTGACAACAGCTGTAATCACCCTATGGCACTTTTTAAAACTATAGACTTTGTTTTTAATCCATGCAGCACTGTTTTAACCAATGCAACAACCGATACCAGTAAAAAGTTAGCTAATATTAAGGCAAGGTTGTTAAGGTAACTAATGTTGGTCAGTTTGCAAACTACTGACCACCTGAGCTGTAAATTCTTGCTGGGCACCCTGCAATATTTTAAACAGTTTAACTACTAAGGGAGTGCAACAAATTATTCCCACATAATGTCCCTTAGATACAGTTCCCGCAAAACTAAAAAGAAAAAAACTTTTAATATAGTGGGTCCATGTCTCCTCATCTTCTTCAATAGTTGTCTTACTCTTGGCTCTTTCAAACATGAGCCTTTCAAACATGCTGTGGTCACTGCTCTTCTCAAACATCTTTATTCCTCGATTCTTCAGTTTTGACCAACTTTAGACTGATTTCTCATCTCCCTTTTCTTTCTTGATTATAGAATCGATTTTACATTATGGACCCATCTTATTTAACAGATCTCTTACTATACTAATAACCCTGGCAGAGCACTCCGGTTATCTGGTCAACTTCATTTGGAAGTGCCAAGATCCAGATGCAAATGGGTTGGTGATCAGGAATTTGCTGCATTGGCTCCCAAACAATGGAATTCGTTGCCACTTGAAATTCGATATGTTATGGATTTGGCCACTTTTAAATTGATTTTATTTACACCAAATCACACTTATTTACACAAGCTTTTAGTTTATAGTAGTGAGATGTTTCTTTTACTTATAATAACATTCTCTTAAAATTCTGTCTTTATTTTCTTAGCTTTGATCAGTGCATGTTTACAAACACTTGTAAACAAGGATCATTTGATCCTTTCCATGGCTTTCATCTGGGGAGGATTATAAGAGTAGAATAAAAATCTACATAAACATTAGCAATTGAATAATTAAATTTAATAGTATTGTCTTCCTCGCTCTCGCTCTCTCTCTCTCTCTCTCTCTCTCTCTCTCTCTCTCTCTCATACACACACATGCACACACATCATCAAATTACTATTACAGCATTTAATAACCCTAACCCTACTTTTGACCGTTTAGTACCAAGCATGTAGGTGAAGTCACAAAGTCTAATGGAAAAAACAAAACCTCTTCTTTAAATTACACAAATTGGGTAAAAAACGCATCTTTTATAATAATTAAAACTGTCAGTCATTTCTGAAAACTCTTGTATTAAACTGAATACTTCATTTTCATTGTGTTTTCTCTGAGAGGATTTGTGTGTCTGTACTGTATCATAGCTTCGGTCCTCTTCTTTTTGAAATGTCAAAAGCTGTGCTTGAACTGTTCCCTTGGTCCTCTTGCGAATATGCGAACAGCGCAAAAAAATGATGCAAACTTGCATGAGCTTGTGAGCAGTGCATTACAATATTGAATTCTGATTGGTAAATCACTGTTATTTATAGTATTTATAGAGAGTTTTAATGTTTCATTTTCATGACAAATGTTACATAAAACACAGCATTATTACTCTAAAGGGGATGTATAGGGTATGGTTATTTAATTTCCATAAGCAACTGTGTATATATATATATACTTTACAAATTACATTTATTGGATAGGAGTAGATAGTCCCTTGTTGTTAGTTCAGAATTTCAGAATATATTTATTTTTTAAATCCCAATTAATTAAATGTATCAAAAGAAGGATTTCAATGAAATTCAATTGTCATTGGCACAAAGCAGCTTTACACATTCAAAAGGAAAATATAGAAGTTTGTATAAAATGTGAATTTGTATAAATCAAAATTCAATTCAAAAATCAAAAATGTCGTATATGCATATCATTTTAGTTGAGCTTTCTGTTAAATAGCGAAAGTTTTTCTGAGAGTGTTGTTATTGTTTGTCGAATTTCCTTTGTTTTGAGTCCATAAATTAAAGGGTTGAGAATTGGTGGAAAGATAACAACTGAAACACCAAAAGCCCTTCTTAAGTGTGGAGACACTGATTCAAACCTGTGAGAAATCAGTAGTAAGAATGTGTTAACCTCAAAACTCAGAAAAACAACTAAATGTGTCCCACAAGTTTGCATTGCCTTACTTATAGATTTTTTCTGTTTAGTAGAAAGACATGTCATTAAAATTTTTAAATATGTTAATGATACTAACAGTATGGAAGGGCCTTTTCCAATGGCTATAGTGAACAAGCCATAATAGTTATTCACTCTAGTATCCTCACAGCTTAACTTCATTAAAGAGGGATTATTGCAGTACATGTCCACTATGTTTGTCCTGCAAATGGTCTTGCTTAATGTGAGTGCAAATACAGACCCCATCAAACCAAAAGTTATAAACCACACCATGAAAATAAGTTTGATCAAGATACCCCGTGTCATCAGATTGTGGTATCTCAATGGTTTGCAAATGGCAATGTATCTATCATAAGCCATAGCACTGAGAAATAAATCAGATCCACATAAGTAGAAGTGAATAAGCATCCCTTGGGCTACACAGGCAAGGTAGGATATTTCTCTGTTCTGAGACAATATGGTACAAAGCATTTGAGGGTAAAACCCTGTAGCTGCCATAAAGTCACATAATATTAAATTAAACAGCAGTATGTACATAGGTTTATGCAGATCTCTTTTTACAATAATCGTCGCAAGTATTAAGGATTGAAAGAACAAGATTAAACAGTATGTGATGAGGCCAAAAATGAATATAAAGATACCACTGGATTGCGGTATGTCCAAAGATTCCATGGTCAGGATAGTCATAAAGCGTGATAAATTTGTATTATTAAGAGATGTGTCTTCCCCCATTGTGACTTTAAGACCTGGTTAACTAATATAAAAAAAACATGATTAAGGCTTTGTACGTTGACAACAAATTCATTTCTTCCACAGGATCATCATGCTCCCAAACTGAAAGGGTCTGAAGTGATGATGTTCATTTTCACCATTTTGGGTATCCACCCAGAGACCTAAAATATTTTAATCTGTTTATGTTGACTTGATCCCACAGGTCAACTGTTTTTCAAATCCCAGTTGTAGACACCAGGTTACATGAGATTATCAGTTTGTGAGGAGTCCATGGGACTTTGCAGCTAACACTGGCTTGTTGTACTAAAAACCATCAAATCATACAAAATAACATATCTTATGGTGGACTGAGACATCAATAAGAGTGTGCAAATATCCATATTTTTGGATCTTTTTGTTTTGAATATGATTACCTTGTGAGCCACTAGCCTAAGTTTTTTTGGACTTGAATTTTGAAAGGTTAATAAATAATAAGTAATCAAGCTGCATAACACTTGAGCATCAGCATTAATTTTAATGTTGGAATAGCTGCTTCTACACAGGTCAAATTTTGGACCGTACTTTGTAATATAAATGTTTCCCATCCAAAATCATATTAAACTGTGTTTCATATCAATGTGAATGATATGAAAGGTAACGGGGTGCTGGCCATTTTTAGCTTTGTAGGCAAGCATCAGTGTTTTGAATTTGATGTGGGAAGCTACAGGAAGCCAGTGAAGAGAGCGGAGAAGTGGGGTGGTGTGGGAGAACTTAGGATCTTGGGAAGGTTGAAAATTCGATGTGCAGATGCATTCTGGATCTGCTGCAGAGGACAAAATGTTGAACAGAGGCAGACCTGCCAGGAGTGAGTTACAGTAGTCCAGTATTGAAATAACAAGAGACTGAACAAGCACCTGAGTAGCCTGTGAAGAAAAAATGGGTGGATTCTTCTGATAAAGAAGAGGTGGTAAAGAAGAGTGATCAGATTATTGTCCAGTGAGCCCATAAGGTCTTGACCAGGGACTGAGTCGCCAGGGATGAACAGCAGTTTGGTTTTACTCAGATTGAGATTCAGCTGATGAGCTGCCATCCAGGATGACATGTCTGCCAAACATGTTGAGATCCGGGTGGAAACCTGGGTGTCTGCGAGAGGAAAGGAAAGAATAAGTTGCATATCATCTGCATAACAATGATATGAGAAGCCATGCAATGATGAGACCTTAACAAGTGACCAGGTATAGAGGGAGAACAGAAGAGGACCAAATACAAAACTTGTGGGACGCCAATAGTCTATATGGGGCAATGTGAATCCCTTCTATGTAACCTCATACGACCTATCTTCTAGTTAAGAAGCAAACCATTTCCACACGGTTCCACAGATTCAAAGGCTTGTAAGAATAGATAATAGAACCTTGTGGTTTTCTGTGTTAAATGCAGCTGACATGTAACACAGGAGGATGAAGACAGAAGATAGTTTAGCTGATCTAGCAGCATGAAATTTCTCAGTGACTGACAGAAGAGCAGTTTCTGTGGAATGTTTTTAGATTGGTTGGTTTGGATTGGTAGGGATCATTAAGGTTGTTCTGTGAGAGATACTGAGACATTTGTTTGAAAACACTCCTTTCAAAAATTTTGGAAATAAAAGAGAGAAGTGATACCGGGCGATAGTTCCTGATGTCTGCTGGATCCAGGCAGGGTTTTTTGAGGATGCGAATAACCTTTGCCTTCAAGCAGGAACATGACCAGATGATTATGGAATGGTTATGATGAAGGGAAGGAGGTCTTGTAAGATGGCCTGGAGCATTGTGTAAGAGATTGGGTCTAATGACCAGGTGGTAGGATTGGAGGAACAGTGAGAGAAGTGTTATTAGCAGGAAAAAGACTAAGAAGCATGTCCATTTCATCCAGAAAGTTATCTAGCGGACCAGGAGGCCAGTGGAGGTCAATTGGAGAGTTTACCTTTACTGCATGAAATTCAAATGATGATAAACTGAGAGGAGACAAGGGGATAGGCAAGAAGAACCATCTCTTAGACAGAGGTTAGGGCAGCAGGTGTAGCTGAGTTCTGAGGAGATATCAGGTCTCAGTTAATGCCAAAAAAGCACTTTTTAACAAGCTTGCTTGTTAAGTATCGTAGAACATGTGTCCAGCCGTGCACCAGAAGAACAATTTAAATTAGATTAGGTTTGATTCGATTACATTTAATTCAATGTAATTAAAATTTATTGTCATTGTGCAATGAACATGGACAAAACCAATGAAATGCAATTGATACGTACTGTAACCAGAAGTGCATAAGTGGTCTATTCACAATAAAAAATAAAAAAAAAAACATTTGTACATTCATCATATGTGCATATTGTCATAATATGTGATTGTCTTATGTAAAGAACATGCAGTATAATAAATTGGATAGATGTGATTACACTCACTCTAGTCAACAAGTATATTTCATTACAAGTCCCCCTTGAACACTTGTAGAACATGTTAAGTTAAATTAGTTAAGTTAGCCTTTATTGGTCACACATGTAGAAAGTCCAGCCTGCGAAATTAAAAAAAGAACAATATATAAGCAGTACATACATTATATACATATTATAATATTTACATTTCCACAAAACATTTTTTGTTAGGTATTTATTTGTTTGTTTTAAGCTTGAATGGCTTCATGTTTAATTTTTTGTTTATTTATAGCCTGCTTCCTACAGTAGCTACAGTAAAAGGGGCCAAATGTGTAGGGGCCATACATTTGTTAACAAAATTAAAATATCGAAGAAGAGAAAAGAATGATTATTAAAATATGAGTGATTAAAATGTAAGCTTAGCATATTTAATATTTTGTTTTGAATTTAATAACCTATGATGTCCTGCTTGGACAAACAGTTATTAATCAACATGTTCAATTCTTAAGCATCATTAACCTTTGAAATATACAGTGGTGGATTTGCTTCACTTCGATCTGTAGAACTTTTAGATAGCTCTGGCAGGACACAGACATAGATTTCACAGTTAGCAGTGCGCATGCCTGGCTGTGACAGGTAATGGCTGGAGGTGGTGGTGAGTTAAGGGGCCCTCGGTGAAGATGGGAAGATGAACAGGAATCTGGCATCCACAGATATCGGGCTGATGTAATGTTTTAGTGCAGCCTTGTGGCAGGACTTGTAGGGGCATCATTAGATAAGCTAGTTCATGCAACTTGTGGGAAGAGGACTTCATTGGTCTAAGCAGGTCTTTTGGTTTTCCAAATGAAAAGCAGCACTCACTGTTGATGTTTTAGAGGGGGTTTTGTTGAGCAGGATGATCTCTGTGTAGCAGGTGGCAAGGTCCAACCAGATCCATCCCAGTTCATTTAAATGGTACCTTGCTGGTCAGCAGGGAATGAGTGGGGATGCGTGCTGGCTTCTTTGGGGTGGTTTTCTGGTATAGTGGACATTGCTGGCAGAACTTTCTCACCTTAATGTCCAGGCCATGCCAGTTGCACTGGTCGTGATTTTTTTCAACTCATCTCTCCCTACAGTCAGAAGCATAAGGAGATCAGGTATTAGATTAGTTTGATAACCACAGGTCATGCCTTTATTCTGGGGTTACAGGTAGACTTTGGTGGTAGGGCTTATCTGGGTGTTGCCTGGTGTAAGGGTTTTATACATAATGTTAGAAAATTTTAATGTGGACAAAATACCAGATGCATTTTACACCATTAATATGTAGGGTTTACAATACAGTAGACAAGAATGACTGCTTCATTCTTTACCTCCATTATGTAGTGTTTAGCTCTGGGTCAGAGCTAAACACTACGATTAATAACGATTAATAACAATGATAACGATTTAATAACGATGTTAAATCGTTAATGATTCAGGTTAAATTTTGTTAAGCTGAATTAAAACTTATAACGTACATTTTATCAACTACCTGTCCAGCATATAGTATGATTTAATGTATCTTACCAATTCTGTTTAACTCGTGGCTGACGATGATAATACAAAATGTGGTATTTATCAAATTATGAGCAAGGTAATTTCTGGGCAAATGTTTAAACTTTTAAAATACATGACCAAGACAACAATTCTTTATAAAGAAACAAGAATTTATTTGAACTAATCTGCGATACATCAAACTATGCTACTTGAACGCATGCAAACACACACATACACACACAAACATACCAACAGTTTGGAGGGTGAAAGTTAATGAAGTTCATCTAGTACTGTTTACTAGGCCAAAGAAAGTCACAAGAGCAGGGTTTTAGTTATGAAACGAGCACCATTTTTCAGCAAGGTATGCAGCTTTGTTTGTATACTTGCATTATGTTTCGTTCTCTTGGTTCGCCTCCAGCAAAGGAAATCACGGAGTTGCTGATTGGTTGGTGCACTGTGGTTGAAATGACGTCTTTCAGGAAAGTACTTCAGTGAAGCTTGGTTGCCTGGTTACCAGTGGCGTCGCTCTGGAATAACTTCTGTGGGTTTCCTCGTTGCAGAATTTTGGAGTTCTGGCACGAAGTCTCGTTGAGAGTTCTCAGAGAGCGGAAGCCCGAGCGGTGAGCTTGCTTTCTTCAGAAATCAATGATGAAGACAGACGAATCGACGACGAGTAGATGTAGACGTGTTCGGACACTGAGTTTTGACCCTTTGTGTCAGTCCGTCCCACGGTCCAATCGGATGCGGTTGCGGCGCTTAGCCACGCCTCATGTGGTTTCCCCTTTTGTGCATACATTAGGCTGGGTTTCGCCTGTCACGTGGGGCCCATCCGATTCGAGTTTTAATACCTTTTAATTTTTTCATGAATTGTGTTCATGATACCAATTTTCCATGTACACCACTGTTCTTTGAATAAAATAAGCTCTATAAATAAGAATAAATGCTGATAATATCTTTAAAGTTATGTAGAATAATCAAACATAACACACAGACATAAAACATGCTGAATAAGCATAGCATTTTGCCCTACTGGTACACTTTACAGATTGTTTATAGTATAGTATTGTATATAGTAGTGTCTCTGCCGTATGCCTCTTTGTTCATTGAAATGTCTAAGGGTCAATGAGATGGCCAGTGGTCTGAGTTAGGGAGGGTTTTCTCCCCACTCAGAGGTGTAAAACTGCCTCCTTTTTTTATCAGATTGTCAATTTACACCATTGGAGTTCGAGGTCGCCTGGACTTTTATGGCTCCAGACGCACAGACTTCCATGGTCAAGTTTCCCGCTTCTTCATGTTAGTGATGCTGCCTTGTCTAAAAGGGCAGATGAGATTTGCGAGATGGCGGTTGGGAGAGGGTTCTGAAATGTGACCGATTGTTTGCTCTCTTGGGGACCTGCTCATCCTTACACTGGGCAAATGAAACCAGGAGGTTTCAAAGGACCTTGATGTAGCATCAAGTGGGTTTGATGTTAAGTGGTGAATGCCTTTACATGTTCATGGTGTCCATGATAGTTTTTTGTTTGTTTTGGCTGTTTCCTGATTTATTCCTTAAATAATTAGCAGTTGTCGAGTATTTCTGTTTCTTGACTTCTTGAGGAGTTTGTTGTGGGTGGGTGGTTGTATAGAGGCTCTTGTTCAACAAAGCAATATAAATTGATGCTCAAAAGTTTGGATTACTTTTGTAATAACTTTTTTTACTTTTTCAAAGTTTTATTGTTTTCCAAGGAAACACACATAAAATTAGTCTGAATAGGAAATAGACTAATACATGCTGACATTGTCAGCGTTAGAAATAATGATTTTGATGGTAATGATGAATGTGACTTCAAACGTTGACTTCATTCAAAAAATTAATAAATAAAAACACTTTTCACAGCAATTACTGCCTGGCAGACCATAGGTATTGTAGCTGTGAAGATAATCTGATGTCACTCCATTCTTCCTGGAGCATCTCCCACAAGATGGATTGGCTTGATGGAGATTTCTTCCATACCATACAAGCTGCTCCAAGCTGCTCCAAGCTGCTCCAAGCTGCTCCAACAACATCGCAATAGGTTTCAGATCCACAGCCTGTGCTGGCCACTCCATTACAGTCATTTCTGAATTCCAACTAATTTTAATTATGTGTGAAATGGATAAAATTGTTTGTGAATTGCAAGAAAATTTATTTTTCTTTGGAAAGCAAAGAAATCTGCATATGATCCCAAACTTTTGAGCAGTAGTGTATGTGTGCTCCAGAGAGACATTTGGGACTGCAATCTCCTCTGCTTCAACGAGACATGGCTGAACCCAGCGGTGCCGGACCACGTCATCCAGCCGGCTGAGTTCTTCTACACAGACACTGCTTTATGCGAGCTACATGAGGCATTCACACAGCACCAAAAGCAACACCGAGACGCTGCGCTTATTGTGACGGGAGACTTTAACAACGCCAACCTCAAACACGCAGTGCCAAACACCACTGCCTACAACACAGGACTTGTGTTGGGTGACGTGGACCTGTACAAGGCTGCATCAAACAACGTTCGAAATGCGGTGAAGGCGGCGAAGCAATGCTGCGGAAGGAAACTAGAGTCACAGCTCCAGTGACCTCAGGAGCCTGTAGCAGAGATGAAGGACAATAAGGGACTACAATGCACCAAGTGTGTGACGAACACGGACGTGTCTCTGGCAGACGTGCTAAACACCTATGCTCGCTTCAAGGCTGCAGCTAAGGATGCTAGCGATGTTAATGTTCAGCGGCGCCATCAGCTGCAGACAGGAAGAGAATGCCAGCACCAGGAATGCGTACATCATCTTCAAGAATGACGTAACGATAGCCCTCAGGGGGGTGAACACCAGGAAAGCAGCAGGACCAGACGGCATCTCAGGTCGAGTCCTCAGAGCCTGCGCAGACCAACTAGCACCTGTGTTCACAGGGATATTCGGAGATATAATTTGCACATGCTTTAAAGAGTCCTGCACACCTGCAACACATGCAACTCCTGCACACCTGATTGGCATTTAATGATGACTCGTGGAAACAGTTCAGTGGTTGCTGATGTTTACATTTAATAGACTGTGATAAAGCCTGCAGTGCTCAGCTGGCATGCAGGCACATGGGTGGCGAAAGGCAGTTGTGAGCAGAGTGGCAGACTGGAGCACCAGAGGAAGTGCTGACACGGGTCAAGTCCGGTCCTTGTTTTCAGACCCCGGAGCAAACTCTGCATCTCGCTTTTATAACTCTTTTATACTAGAGTATATATTTCACTATAGTGAAATATATATACAATAGGCAGACAAGGGGAATGTCTATTACCGCTGTGCTCATTGCTGCAACAAAACGACAGCGGGCAAAATAAATCAGTCACATTTCAAAGTAATTATTTAAAAAAATTATGATGATTTAAAACAGCCTACTGCATTTCATTCTTATAATAACACAAAAACACAATCGGGGATGAATGATAACATCTGCTGACGCAGTAGCGCATCCTGACAATGTTTTAACTTTATGGTCATTTATTTTCATTTATTTTAGTTAATAAATCTACTACAAGTTTAACGAACACAAAGTATAAAATGACCCAAAATCCTACACGCGTAGCTTTTCTAATTACACATGATAAAATCTAAAGGGTCACAGTGTTAACGTTTACTTTGCTTAAATTTGATACTAATAAAATTTAATTCTACATTTGTACTGTCATTTTAGTACTGTGATTATGAATTCGTTTAACTTCAATGTTACACTTCCGCTACTACGTGCACCTCTAAAGGAGCTGCGGCTCATGAATCCTTGAGAGAATGAACTATAGGCCTGAGGCATCTGTCTATAGTTATATAGCGTTACTCAGCGGTCAAACGTACAAACCCAAATGCTGTCGCCGTGAGGCACAACGGTAAAAGTATAATACTGCTTGTCTACCATCTGTGTATGTATACAATACAGACCAAAAGTTTGGACACACCTTCTCATTCAGCGAGTTTTCTTGATTGTGTTCTTTAGCCCAAACGCGTCTCTTCTGCTTGTTGCCTGTCCTTAGCAGTGGTTTCCTAGCAGATCTTCTACCATGAAGGCCTGATTCACACAGTCTCCTCTTAACAGTTGTTCTAGAGACGTGTCTGCTGCTA
>JAAGKR010012580.1:0-12500 GCA_011419295.1 Clarias macrocephalus
TGATTTTTTCCCCCCATAAATGTAGAGAAAGCTAATTCACTCACTTCTCAGCCTCACACTCTCCAGGGAAGGTGTGTGTGTGTGTGTGTGTGTGTGTGAGAGAGAGAGAGAGACAAAGATGAAATCATTCTTAGATGTAGAGAAGGATTACATAAACTCCACTGGGTGAAGCAAGTGTGTGTGTGTGTGTGTGTGTGTGTGTGTGTGTGTGTGTGTGTGTACAAGCCTCAAGTAACTGAACCAGCCCCCCCCCCACCCCACACACACACACACTTGGGTCCTCATGTGTGATGACCTGATTAAAATGAGGGCTGAGTGACACGTCTAATGAGTTCTTTAATGACACACACACACACGCGCGCACACACGCGCGCGCACACACACGCGCACACACACACACGCGCACACACACACACAACCTCTACTCACAATCACTTGCAGTTTGTGCCAGATCCATTATGATGAAATATTCTCCCTCCAAGAGCCCCTAATCACTACAGTGTGTGGTACAGTGAGGGGGTTAGGGAATCTGACACACACACACACATACACACACACACACGCATAGTAAAAAAAAAAAAAACACAAAAAAACGCAGGTGGTCATAAGCAGGAAATGGATTTCAAAAAAGAGCGATTAACTTCAAATCCAGTTTATAACTCTCCCCTCACCCCCTCCCCTCGCCCCCCCCCCCCCCTTACATGTACATTACAGCATTCAGCCGACGCCCTTATCCAGAGTCACCTACTTTTTTATCTCATTACACGTCTGAGCAGTTGAGGGTTAGGGGCCTTGCTCAAGGGCCCAACAGTGGGAACATCACTCGTCCCCTCTTCTCTTGTCTGCTCGCCCCTCGTCCCCTCATCCTCCACATGTCCACATATCATGATTAGTCCAGAGCTGTTTATTTAGTAACATCACTAATGGAGCTCATTGGTATAGAATCAGAATTCTGTATTATACAAATATGTGTGTGTATGTGTGTGTGTGTGTGTGTGTGTGTGTGTGTGTGTGTGTGTGTGTGTGTGTGTTGGCTGGGTTGAGGAACAGCTACAAACACAGTTGTCTGTATTCAAGCAGCATGTCTGTTTCTCGTTAGTATGTTAGATATTAACCTCTCTCTCTCTCTCTCTCTCTCACACACACACACACACACACACACACAGCACTCTTACTATAATAGGAGACCTGACAGTCACATGACACGTGTTTCTGTCCCCCGTCCCCCGCCACACACACACGCATGCACATACACACACATACACACACACACACGCATGTGTGAGTGTGTATGTGTGCATGTGTGAGTGTGTGTATGTGTATGTGTGTGTCCTGTCTGTTTTGGCCAGATGTCTCGGCTCTTCACTCAGTAGCCTTACGAATCACATACAGTACACCTGAGAAAGTGGGCGGGGTTTCTCTGGACGACATGTGATTTAAGTGACGATGCTGTGAGGAACAGGTTTGACCAATCACAGTCCATTGCTAATTGTAGTCCCCCCCCACATGTCCTCCGTAATAATGGAAACCAAATTCAGTACCAGTACTGTGAGGAAGTACCGGTCCCAGTAAGTACTGCACCATTACTGCGCTGTAATGGGACACGCCCTAAACCACTCACAGCGTTTAGAGTTTTTTCCCTCCTTCTTCCTGTCGTGATGCTCTCGGGGTGACTCGGTGTGTGTGTGTGTGTGTGTGTGTATGTGTGTGTGTGTGTGTGTGTGTGTGTGTGTGTTGCTGCGCGCTGGTCAGCTGAGACGCTACACCATGAACAGAGGCACGTGTATGTGTGTATGTGTGTGAGTGTGTGTGTGTAGAAAGTGTGATTAATTCACAAAGAATAAGTGACCTGTGATCACTAAACAAGACACACAGCTCTTTATAACACCCTGAATGTTTTAATTCTTATTATTAGAGCTCGCTGTAGGGGGCGTGGCCACACTTGATCATGAGGTCACATGACCATGAGGTGTAGTCTGTAATATTGTTTCTCTGACACTTCTTTTAAACATTAAATGTTATATAATCATTTATTTACTTTCAACAAAACAAATGGCTACATAACTGATTATTATTATTATTACAGAATCTGTATTGGCTTACTGGAATAAATGGAGATTTCTGCTGTTCATGTATACAGTACATTACTCTGTGATCGCGGAATCTGAAGTAAAGGCTATAAGGTTATAGTATATAGTATATAGTATAGTTATAGTATAAGGTTTAACCGACTGCCCTCTGGCAGGCGTTTCAGGTCTATCACATCACGAACAAATAGACTTAAAAACTGTTTTTACCCAAGAGCCGTTCGTCAACTGAACACCTCAAAACCACTTACATAAACTTTCAGTAGCAAGAACAACATCTGGAATATTGCACAGTTTTTAAAGAACTAATATTTGCACAATATTTACAAGTATATCAGGTTCTCATTCTGAAGGCATCATGGCATGTTGTTAATATTGCTTTTTGCACTTGTTACTACTGGTTACTTGAACATTCATATTGCACTATTTAACGTAGGAAATAGACTTTTTTTGTTGTTGTTGTTTTTTTTTGTATTCTTAAATTGTATGTTTGAATGTAACTGTGTGTACACCCAAGGATTGCTTTTTCAATTTCGTTGTAGCTATACAATGACAATAAATGAATCTGAAATCTGGAAATCTGAAATCTATAAATGATAAGTGATGGTTCACGTTTGTTCATTTATTCCACTTTAAAATGCTTTAAATAAACTCCCTAAAGTCCAAACAGTTTAGAGAGCGAGACTTTCAGGTGTGTGTGTGTGTGTGTGTGTGTGTGTGTGTATAAACACAGAGCTTTCAGTCAGGAATGTGTCATAGTGTCCATCTAAACTTCACAACTCACACACACATTCCTGCCACACATTTACACACTATCGCTAATGACCATCATACACACACACACACACACACACACACACACACACACACGAGATCAGACGAGGTTGGATTAACCAGAGTGAACTCACTCCTACATTGGTATTATTGAATTTGTTTCTTCACTTCCAACTCGGACATGAATAAACTGCTGGGCTCAAATTATACATGAACAATCAAGAAAGAAAACAAGGGTTTGTTTTTTTTCTTTGGACAACATTCATAAAAAAAATTCCCCAAGCTGAAAAAAGGGAGAAAAATGTAATTAGTACAAATATAACATCCAGTTTAATCTCCAATCAGTTATGGTTTAACTCCATAAACCCACACTGGGGAGGTCAAAGGTCAATGATGATTAAAAAGTTTTAAAAAATGTGAGTGTATATGAGAGCCAGTCTGAAGACTTCATACTTCAAACTGTGTATTTTGGTTTTGGTTGATGTGGCAGGTACAACAAAAGTTATCATCACCTTTATAACGTGTAAATTTCACCACTACGGGAATACGGGAAGAATGTCGCAAAAAACATTATTAAAAATACATTATTTTTTTGCTCAGTCATGTTTGGGGAGTTGGTTAAAATGAAATAAAATTCAGTTCATCATATTGCCAATTTTGTGCTGAAAAAAAAAGAAAAGGATTTGTCACTCTATACAATCCTGAGCCCTATACAGCGCTACCTCTGTGTACGTAATTTCATACTGTGAAACGCATTGTACCACAGGAAATAATGTAAATACAGATAATCCGTTCTGGCCACCCAAATTACCAATTTCCTTCATGTAAATGAAGTAAAATATGAAATAAATAGACATTAAACCATTAAACCGGCGGCACAGCGGTGTAGTGGTTAGAACTGTCGCCCTCCACCGCCAGGGTCCGGGTTCGATCCCCGGCCAGGCTCGATTCCCGTCTGGAATTTGCATGTTCTCCCCGTGCTTGGTGGGTTTCCTCCGGTTTCCTCCCACAGTCCCACAGGCATGTAGGTTGGGCTAATTGGCGTTCCCAAATTGCCCGTAGTGTGTGAATGAGTGAGTGTATGTGTCTGTGCCCTGCGATGGATTGGCACCCTGTCCAGGATGTACCCTGCCATGTGCCCTAAGTCTCCTGGGATAGACTCCAGGCCGGCCGTGACCCTGAATACAGGATTAAGCGTATAGATGATGAGTGAGTGAGTGAGAGTAGACGTTAAACCTCATTTAACCTTAATTTATGATTCCCCTTGGCACCAGCTGCTTTAAAAACCAAACTGAAAGTGGCAAATTTCTTGCAAAGTTTCAGTTCTTAACCGTGAAAATTCTTAAGGCGGGGTGTTTATTTAAAAAAATAAATAAAAAACAAAGAAAAACGGCAAAACAAAAAAATGGCTTAACTGCTCAGAGTTTTAAATACATTGAGTGATGAAATACAGTCTACTTCTGATTATTAACAAAAATTGTGTATCATGTATCATATATATTGCGATATCAGTGTGAACTCTGTGATATTATTGTACTGTAAATGTTCTGTGTGTGTGAGGGGGGGGTCTGATTTAATCTGATCTATGGTCACTTTCCTGATATTATCAAATTCTTCTTATTATTATTATTAATAACCTTCATCTCATTTATGGGTATTTATCTGATCTAGAGAAAAACTTTTGGACTTTTTGGATTTCAGACCTGAGAGTGCAGGACCAACTCTGATCTAATCTGATCTGATCTGATCTGACTGACTGCCTCCTGATTTCAGTCCGGTTCTGTTCTGCTCCAGTGCGCACCACAGCACTAAACAGTGTGTAAATCAGTGCAGTGTGATGGTGTTTCGCTGCTGAGCCCCGGAGGCCCCGACACGATCCCCGCGCTCGCGTGATGCTCTTACCCTCCAGCGTCACCTCCTTCCCGGCCTTCTTCAGCGCCTGCACCGCCTGGTCGTGCGTGGCTTCCCGGAGGTCGCTTCCGTTCACGGCCAGGATGGCGTCTCCGACCCGCAGAGCCCGGCTCTGGTCCGCCGCCAGTCCGGGGAAGATCTTCGAAATGAGGATGGGCATCCTGTTCTCCCGACCTCCTTTAATGCTGATCCCCAACCCGCCCGACTCCTGCTTGACCACCCGAACTCGCCGCACCGGGTCCGATGACGATGGTGAGCCGGAATCACTGGTTCTGGACCCGAACCCGGATCCCGGACTGCCGTAGCTCGAAGCAGGACTGCCGAACTCGGAGTTGCTGGCTCCGGTATCGCGGGTGAACTTGCCGTGCAGGCTGTGCTGGTGCTCCCCGGATGCTCCGTTACTTCCGGACAGTTTGAAGTGGTTCTGCTCGCCGGATGAGTTCGGGCTCCGCGTGCGGTTCTGGTTCCCCGGCTCGGTCCCGTTCGCCACAGCGGCTCGTCCCCCGGCGGCTGCAGGGCTGGAGCACTCGGTCCCGCTCGGTTCTCCCTCCGCCGTCAGAGTCAAAGTTTCGCGCGTGAGTTCGGCGGTGACCCGAACCCAGCGGTCCCGCAGCAGCAGGTCCAGTTGTCCGTTCCGGTCTGCTCGAGTCCAGATCGCCATGTTCGCGTCAGCACTCTTTACAACTCATAATTAAAAATAATAAATAAAAAAGATAGTAAAGTTTTTAAACACTCGGTTTTTTTCCCCCTCTGTGCGCACTTCAGCATGACACTCCCACTCAGTGAGGGAGCGCGAGACAGGGAGGGAGGCAAAGCCACGCCCTCTCCGAGCTGCTCGCCTCTGATTGGTCAGTTCCGCTTCCTGACTGAAACTTCCACATCTGTAATCTAAAGCCGAATTTTACTTCAACATCGGTAATCATACATCAGATTTTAATTTCAACATCTGCAATTTATAGCAGAATTTCTCTTCAACATTTGTAATCTATAGCAGAATTTTACATTCACATTATCCAGAGCGACTTACTTAAAATAAAATTAAATAAAATCTCATTATACATCTGAGCATTTGAGGGTTGCAACTTGGTGGTTGTGGGGTTTAAACCTGCGACCTTCTGTAGTCCAATGCCTTAACCACTGACCACTGAACTGAATGAATTTAACTTCCACATCTGTAACCACACAGCAGAATTTAATTTCCAGATCTGTAATCATACATCAGAATGTAACTTTAACAATCGTAATTTACAGCAGAATTTAACTTCTACATCAACAACAAGCTTTACATAGAAATAATAATAAAGTAACAAAAATTCATCAACTATCACTAATAAAAGTTTATTCACTTACTGTAAATGATAAAAGACACGTTTGATGATACGGAACTACGCAGCATTCTGATTAAAAGTGATGTAATGAAAACATCTACAACAGACATCACCTCTGTGTATTGGAGTTTTTAGTCCAGCTTATCCCATAGGACTCAATCGGGCAGGATGTGGGGAGTTTGGAGGCCAGGTTAACAACCTTGATCACTGGGAAATCTGGTGCCTTTCTGTCACAGCCAGCACTGATTTTTCATTGGCTTTCCTGTGGAATTGGACCAGAAAGGCTGGACGTTGGTCTCCACAGGCATGGATGAGCCTTGGGTACCTATGATCCTGTCACCAGTTTACTTACAGTGTATGTATAATCAATAATCAATGTGTTTCCCCTAGCAGGGAAGTTAATGTTACAAAGAAATGACAAGGCCTGTGAATATTTGGAGTACTTAGTGAGTAGAGAACAGTATAGATGTTATAATATAAAGACTAAACTGTAGATTAGACAAATATAAAATATTTGTGAGAAAAGTGTTAATCAAAAACATCTATAAGAGATATGTACATTGTACATACAGCAGTACACACCTTATCCATGAATGATGTACAAGGTATATGCAGATATATAAACATAACGTAGAGTATATATTATAAACCTACAGTTCTATAGAGAAAATGTAGGCGTATAAAAAAAATAAATCAGCAGGATGATTACAGACGGTGAAACATCAGTGGCCCAGAGGTGTTTTGTGCAGAGGTGGTGTGCGCAGAGTTTAAAAAACAGAATTGTTCAGGTTATTTCACTACAGACAGACAGACAGATAGACAGACAGACAGACAGATAGACAGACAGACAGACAGATAGACAGACAGACAGACAGACAGACAGATAGATAGATAGATAGATAGATAGATAGTGAATAAAAGTGATGTAATGAGAACACCAGTCACTGGCTGAACTTTACATACATTATGGTGCTGGAACTCGTTCTACAGACTAGGATTGACAAGAAGGTGATTATATCCAATGTGTAAATTGTAAAAATGTTAGATTTATTTCTTCATATAACATTTATAAAGACCACGATTAAAACTAATTGTTAGATTAATGGCCTCAGCTTGACTATGTTATGTGCTTGAGAGAAAACATTTGGAAAACTACATCATAGTGCGTAGCGCTTCTCTGTGTTTATGTAGACCTCCTGTCAATCATTTAAAATACACACCCCCAAATGAAAATCTGCTCCACCCCGATCTGAAAGATGCTTCCTTCTGAAGGAAGGAAAAGATGGACGTCAGTAAGAGCACTGCACAGCCACGTTCAGAAAACTGAGTAACAGGAAACGCACAAAACCTTATCAAAGAGCAAAAATTATACTGGTCCAGTACTGACTAATTTTGAATTATACATCTTTAATTATGGTAATATTGTACATATATACATTTAAAAATAGGTACATTTTGTTACCTCCAAATATCAAAATGAAGCTAAATTATTTAATGCCTGAGTGTTTAAATAAAGATGAAAATATACAATTATTTAAAACTATTTATATATGTAAATATAATGTAAATATTTAATTTATATTTATATTTTATTATATGACAAATCTTCCTAGAATAAATGCACTGAAATGAAAAAAAAAGAAGAAAGTTTTTTAATAAGCAAATTTTGTCCAAACTTTTCTACACATTCTCAAAAGCCTTAGTCACATGGCTCAGACTCATTATACTATTTGAGTTAGAAACATGGCTGACACGTGGAGCTTAAGAGACACAAACAGTAAGATTCTGTAAAGACACCAGGTGCATACATTTGCAAATAATTATTTTAGACCGTACTGCTTTCATGCATTACTGCACGTTTCAAAACAAAAAAAATATCGTAATTGTTTGCAAGGTGTTTATTGAGTACCTTTCCATCCCTATGACGCATTTTGTGTCTATGTTGTGTCCAAAATCTTAGTGGGTGAAAACATTTGTTAGCCAAATACATAGTTTGTTTTTCAAGACCTGCGCATGTCCACAATATTTGTTTTCCAAAAGATGTAAGTAAAGTAAAGAATCCAATCTTGCAGGAACGTCCAAAATTCCCAATTTTTACAAATGTTTCTCCGATTAGGTTGAACAATTTCAGATTTGATAAAATTAATGTTGCAGTCATTATACTGCATAACATCGCTAATCAGGCTAGTTAACGATAGCTAAAATAACAACCAAGTTAGCTAGCATGCAAGTGTTGTTGAGGTCAACCTGTGGTGTTACCGCTGTCGCTATTCCCATATTGCTGTCTATACGAGAATGCCATTAGCCGCCCCTTTGGATTATCGTGTCAAACTGAGAAATTATTCTGCTCTGTCCTCTTTTCACTTATAACATTTTATATGTTGGTGTTGTTGGTCTTTCAGCTGCTCCCGTCGAGGGGTCGCGTAGCGGCCAACCTGATCCGCACACAACTTGGCACAGGTTTTATGCCGGATGCCCTTCCTGATGCAAGCCTCCCACTCTATCTGGGCTTGGGCCCGGCCCTGCCTCCAGTGGCTGGGGTTTGGGCATCAAGTAGGTATTGTAACCGGGCCTTCCGCATTTCAGGTGAGAAACCTACCACTATGCCTTACTTATAACATTAGTTATAAATGTATATATTTTACTGTATACACAGATTTATCTTTCTTCCCCTTTTTGTCTCCTAAGAGTCTTTCATTACATTTTATTCTACACTTCTCTCACATCTGGAATGTAAAAGTTTATATAAAGAGAGATCCATACAGCAGCAACCGCTCCGACTACCCACAATGCATCACAAGGGAATGAAAGCTTCATTAAATATAAGTACAAATATTTATATGAGTCTTAAAGCTAACAGTGATGTAAATCTGATGCTCGCTTTACACAGCTGGGTCATGCTAACAGAGGATGTGTGTAACCTCTGTTTCACCTCTCACTCAAACACACACACAGACTCAGACAAACACAGATTCAGACACACAGTTTAGAACTGATTTATTGCAGATACGCAGCATTTACAAAAAATTAAAAAAGGCAAAACACATAAGACCATGAGTGGAAAATTCAGCTGCAGCCATGTGTGTGTGTGTGTGTTGTGTGTGTGTGTGTGTGTCTGCGCGCGTGCCTGTGTGTGCTGTGTAAGTGTGTGTGGAGGCATATATCTCCTTATTAGGGCCCAAGATAGACAGAGTGCACACTACCGAATCTCTACGGACTCGCGCTGATTTTCTCCAGAACTCGTTTCCAAAACGTGACGAACGCCACGGACTCCCTGGTTTCTGTGGAGAAACAAAAATCTGAAGTGTCTCTGTTTGTTTCTTAAAAAGTACTACAAAAACACAAAGTCTGAGTCATGTGACCTGCAGAATGATGATGTTTTCAGGCGGAAGAGAATAGTTTTTTTTTTTTAAACAACACATTTAATGACACACATTTAACAGGCTAATCAAAGTTGTCATTAGTCACCAATGTGTTCTAGAAGAATCTGACGCTGTGAAAGCGACTCGATCATTAACTCATCTAGAGCACATGACCAGGCTAATCTAACACAAAACTAACTTACAATGTGTGGAGAAATCTGGTTAGCTAACCTAGCTCACGCGTCGCTGCCTAACTTTAGCTAGCTAACAGCTAATCATTTCAAAAACAAATCGGTTTGTGTGAAAGCATAACAAGGTAAACTGATGTCAGGAAATGTCTTCATGACACATGACAACGGTAACAACATAACTGTTGATGCTAAGCATAATTACAGGGTCATATTAGCTGCACAAATGACTTTCTTAGGAACTTATCGACACGTCTGAGGTAAATGTTGACATTTCGGATGGTTCCGAGTCATTTCCGTCACCACTCCGTCTTAACCAATGAGTGTGTGCATGAGTGGACATTGTGACAGCGTTGCAAAGGTGGTGCCAAGGCAAGGCCCTCTAGTGGCTAACTGCAGTATGACTTTAACCCTGTGCATTCCCAAAGTAAACCAAGACAGATTCATCATAATTCCCCGACTATATGACATTAGCAAACATGATTAAAATACTGTGCTAGGGTTTGTTAGCGAATGTTAATGTTTAATGATATTTAAATGCTGACTGCTGTTTTTTTTTCCAGGTGGTACTTTAACATTAACTACTTATACTCATGTTATATTTGATTAAACTGAGAGATAATCTCATCTCAGAAAAGGCTTTGAAATCACACAGTGGAAGTGAATGTCAGCATGTTGTCCGCGCATACACACAGGCATTGGTCTTCACTCACGGTAAGTTGCTAACATTCTAAATCATTATTCATGTCATTAGCTAGCTCACGTTTAGTACTGGTGTTTCACAGTTGCCTAGCAACAGTGTTGAACGGCAAAATACAAATAAACAATCATTTATTTTGAACAGGATACATTTATGTGCAACCTTTTTTATTTTCCAGTATGGACATCGTCAGCGCTCTGTCTAAGGCTCTAATATGGAGATGAGTGTTGGTGGAGATGGTGTTAATGGCTGTACAGAGTCTCTCTAACATTCTCAAACAGGCGTCAATCCCTGATACATTCAGTCACTACATAGTGCAATGAACTCGCGTCCGAGCTCGGAAGATTTCAATAACATACTGCAGTATTTCCAGGTTCCGTGCGGGGTTTTGTTTTTCTGATTGCATTTCAGCAGGATAGAAGGATTAAATGGCATTCAGGTGATTTCAGACCATCCATTGGTCCTGCGCTACAGAGCAGCTTCAAGCATCTGAGTCCACTTTATAGCACACTTCATCGTGCACTTCAGCATACGACTTGGCTTGTGGCCTTATCAGCTGGGAAGGGCGTGTCCGACGTATTAGTGAAGTATGCACTACATTCGAGGTATAATCGAGCCGATTAACATGCTTTTTCCACTTCCTGCTTCTCTTACAGAGCATGTCCTAATTAGGCCAGGCAGGAAAATGCTGATGTTTACACTAATTACTTACTTTAAGGGCGTGGCTTAAAGAGGCGTGTCCAACAGAAAAGGTGAGCATTACTCAGGGTCATAGGTCAAAAAGCTGAGGCACGAATATGCTGTAGAGGTGAGTGTCTTTGTGTGGGCAGAGCAATCTTGATATCGTGTCGGGACGGGGCCGGGGACTTAAACAAGGCAAAATGCAGGAATATGGTGCTCCATGTTCCATATGAAGGCGGAGTGCTGCACCCTAAGGGCGTGTCAGGTCATGTACAAGGGCGCTGGTAAGCAAAACACTGCTGAGCAGCCAGTCCTGGGACACAGCTGTTATATCCTGGTACCACAAGGGTCAAAAGTCACAATGCTGAGGCAGTAACATGGTGGTGCCTTGTCCCTTGTGGGCGGAGCAATACCAACAAACACCTGGTTAAATTCAGGGCATGGCTAGAGACCAGACATACATCATGGATTGCTTTAAGGGAGCAGGACTTTAGGAATAAAGCAGCCCTCATCCTTGTCTGGGTGTTGCACATAATAATCGCCAACTTAGGGGGCGGGGCCCGCATGTCAGGGTGTGCCTAATTGCACCAACCACTCAGAAAAGAAAAGGGTCAAAGGACATTCCATAAAAACAGGAATATAGTGGTCCCAATAACTGACATCACTGACTCCAAGGTGGGGCCACCAATCCAGGGGGTGTGTCTAAAGAGAAGCAACACAGCCCGCTTGCTCAGTCAGTCACTGTCCTAGTTGACTCCACCCCTTGGAGGCATGGGGTTGTGAAGAGAGGCAGGGCGAGGGCGTGGCTTCCCTCTCTTGGGTGTGTTGTTGATGATGTCGAGGCTGCGGCGGCTGGAAGAAACAACATCAGCGACGAACTTGGTGCATTCGGCACAAACGTCTCTCAGAGCGCAGCCTGCGACATAGAGGTACGGGAACTCATCTTCAACGGCGCGGCGGGACAGCGAGCGCAGAGACCTGAGACGCAGACCAACAATCTGATCAAAATAATCTGACAAACTGTGAGAAATATTCTGTATGAGGATAAACATTTTGAATTTGTTACCAAGTCCAAACTTGATCGTTTATGAACCGTTAATCAAAAAGGTTTTGGGAATGACACAAATATTAATTTTCACAAAGTCTGCTGCTTCAGTGTTTTTGGATCTTTTTGTCAGATGTTACTCTGGTGTACTGAAGTATAATTACAAGCATTTCAAAAGTGTCAAAGGCTTTTATTGACAATTACATTAAGTTTATGCACAGAGTCAGTATTGGCAGAGTTGATCATCTTTTTTAAGACCTCTACTATTCGCCCTGTCATGCTGTCGATCAACTTCTGTCCAATGGTGCAGCCCATTCTTACATAATCAATGCTTGGAGTTTTGTGGAGTTTCCTGGCCATGGACCAAAATTTTTGAGCCACTTAGCTATCCCTTTTACTTCATGGTGAGGATCTCCATCATGCT
>JAAGKR010012580.1:15000-16104 GCA_011419295.1 Clarias macrocephalus
GTGGACGTGTGTGTGTGGTTCCAGTGTGTGTGTATGAGCGTGGTCTCTCTCCACGCACACACACTGAGGTGCACGGCTCATTGGCCTCGCTCTGCAGCAGCTCGGCCAGGTCATGCTCCGAGAACGAACGATCACGCTTCATCATACTCTCCACACACTCACCACCATCAGGAGAGTCCTCGTCCTACACACACACACACACACACACACACACAGATAACATTCAGATTACTGTGTGAAGCCTCTAAGAAAAGGGGCGGAGTCAATAATGTGTGAGGTGTCAAGATGAGAGAGCTCCGCCGCAATTCCTCCTGGTTTTACCTTACCACAACACACACACACACACACACACACACACACACACACACACACACACCTCAAACAGGTTCATCTCCTCCATCTCAGCGAGTGTGGGGGCTTTCAGCAGCACACGAGGTCGTGGGAAAGAGCGGAGCCCACCGTCAGTGATTGACAGGTCAATACAGGAAGTGGATTTGAGGTCACAGTGACAGGAGTGAGCCAGACAGGGTAGAGAACCAAACGCTGAGGAGAGAAACCACATACAGTGGTGAAAACACACACACACACACACACATCACAACACCAAACAGACTTCATGCTACACTACTGGAATCTGAGACACACAGAATGGAGGTGGAGCCTAACTGACTGCTGATTGGTTAAAGGGGGAGTGATTGACGCACGTCTCTTGGAGCTCCGCCTCTCCACCGGCCGCAGTTTGTGCTCCTGACGGATTTCAGCTAACACGCGCTCATGAAGGGACTGCTGCTCCTGCGGCCGCGGGGGGAGACTGCGCTCGGACACCTACACACACACACACACACACACACACACACACACCACACACCACACACACACACACACACACACACCACACACACACACACACACACACACACACACACACACACACACACAACACACACACACCACACACACACACCACACACACCACACACACACAACACACACCACACACACAACACACACACACCACACACACACAACACACACACACACACACACACAACACACACACCACACACACACACACACACACACACACACACACACAACACACAC
>JAAGKR010012581.1:0-16103 GCA_011419295.1 Clarias macrocephalus
TGGTGTGATGTTCACTTTTGAAGCGTGATGCTAAAGATATCCATTTGTCATGTAGGTGGTATGGAAGTTTTTGGACGATGGGAGTAGTGCCACGGGACTTGTCCAGGTAATTAAGACCTGGCAGGAATCCATCTGTACGAGCTGCCTCAATTTCCATTAGGATGTCACCTAACTCTCTCAGCTTGTAATTTTCTCTACTTGCAATCTTTGGAAATTCCTCTATTTTCTTTAGAAGAGAATTTTCTATTGCTTCAGGTGACCCATAGCAGTCCTCTAACCTTTTCCACACCATGTTGACACCTACTGTTGCATTGTGAACGTGCACGGCTCTTATTCTTTTTGCCTGCTCAGACGATTTGGGTCCTAGCCATTTACAGAGAAGATCGAGCTCTTCTCTGTGTGTTAAGTTCAGGTCGTCAGTGGAACCGACAAAAGATGCTTTCCAGGCCCAGTAGTTTTCAGGTTTATCATCAAATTTTAATAGCCCAGAGCTTACCAGCTCCCTACGTATTAAATACTTTGCTAGTCTGTTGTAGCAGGTAAGTTGGACTCATTAACCCTAAAGTTTGGTTGTGGAGGTGTTTGGTTGGACTTTGAATTAATGTTGCCTGGTCTGGAGTTGTACATCTTAGTTTAGTAGTTGGGCTGAGAGGTTGGAAAGGTAGGAGGATTGATATGGTGCTGATGATCATCTAGCAAGCAGGTATTCCTGGAAAAGTCTTGCTTGTAAGGGTGATATGGGGAGCTACCGGCATCCGGTTTCAATGCTTGCAGGACTGATAAATCGCTGAACTCATAGTCGCTGACCTCGCTTGGCAGTGTGTTGTTTTTTCCCATGTAGCGAATTGCTGTTTCATCCGTGTCCATTTGTAGTTGGACCTCTTGTGTACATATGGGATACACTACCTTATAGTCATTATGGGTATCTGTTGCCTTTTTTGCTAATTGGTGTTCAACCTTCACCTTTGTCATGCTTCGTAAGCACACATCACCGAATTCATTTTCAGCAGCTGCTTCAAATACTCAGGCTTCAGCAATGGCTGCTGCAGCTGCTCTCTCTAGCCTTAATGCATGTAAATCTGCGTCAAGGTCAGCTTTCTTCCTTGCAGCTTCGTGAGATACTTGAACACTGTGAACGTGTTTCTAGTGTTTCTTCGAGATCATCCATCCTGTTGCTGGATGTTGCTTCAGTGTATGAAGAATTCTGTGCTTTCTGTTGTCAACATTTGTTTGGCTGCCTGACTGTAGATATCTTTTTACTATACTGTCCTCGCTAGATAGTGAAGTAGGCGGATCCTAGCTTGACAGTTGGCTAACAAGTCTCTCCAATAAATACCCAGCAATCAAGTCGCTCAGATTAGGATTTTTACTGAAGAAATATACTGTAAAACTGAAACACAAAATTGTACTATTTCAAAATAAATACATTTGCAAATTACATAAAATATAATAGCTGAGACTAAATATATGAACAGAAATAGCATTGTGAAAACCTAACGAACATTGTACAGATTTTACATTTCACTAAAAACACAAACTGCACAGCTTCAACCTGAACATGTATAATGAGTAAATATAAAAAATTCTCTCTTTTACTCACAGATATGTTCTTTAGGCACTCACAAAAGGTAAGAGAAAGAAAACAACAGCTAAACTGATTTGTTATGAACTGAACTGATGAAACTTCTAGAAGTAAAGGCAAACTACGGCAAGTCAGAAGGGACAAAAGGATAAACACAATCCTGCCTCTTGGGTGCAGCACAGTATTATTAGAAAAGCTGAAGAAAAACCATGGTGTCAGTACTAGCTGCATACTCTAGCCATCATTTTTTTTACACTACTCTTTCTGAAATGACCATCTCTGTATATTCTTTGGAAATTACAAAGAATAACAAAAACTAACAAAAAGCACAAACTCATTGTTATTGTGCTTAAATACTATTTTCGTGTATCTGTATTTTACTTGAGTAGTTTCCAAATCTGATGCTTTTTACTTCTACTCACTACATTTTTGATGAAAAACCTGTACTTTTACTCACTACATTTTAAACCAAGACACAATACTTATGATGATCACACAAAATGCACTGATTTTCTAATCTAAATATAAGCATTCATGTTGTTCATGCTGACTGGCAGGCCATTATGAAAGCGAGGATGAAATCGACTGACGGTTACCTGGGCAATGAAAAGCCCACTTGGTCTCTAAGCTGCAGATTCTTCTGGATCTTTGATCAAGCATCTCAAACTTATGCACTTGTCATGGTAAACGTAGAAGTAATCTAGCTAACTAGCTAACATACTAAGTGAAAGAGTTGTGAACCCTTATGTGTTTCGTTTGTGTTTTATACCAATAACAACATAAAGCAGGTGGTTTTTGACCCACACAGCAAAAATCTCCAGTTTGGATCTGTGTTTCCTAGGGTTCCTGCGTCACTGTTGTTTAGGAGAGTTGTACCAGAATAGTTTATTACTCAAGATTTCTTTTTTGGCAAATACAGAACAAGACAGCTATTAAAGAACTTTGATAAAATTTCTCTTTTGTTCTGATGCCTTTTAAGTTTGCATTACTGCTGGCACATTAGAGGACAGTGAGGCACATTAGTGCTCACTTTACCCCAGGACACTTTCTAGTGTTTACTTTACCAGGCGCATTACAGAACACTTTATAGTGCTCGCTTGTAAAGGGCGCATTACAGGACATTACACTTTACCCCAGGGTGCATTACAGGACACTTTATAGTGCTCACTTTAACCATGGGCCACATTACAGGACACATTATAGTGCTCACTTTAACCATGGGTCACATTACAGGACACATTATAGTGCTCACTTTAACCATGGGTCACATTACAGGACACTTTACAAATTTAATTAAATTTGTATGCCGAGGTAACACTGTATCAACAAAACACTAATAAAATGCAATTTATGGAAACATAAATTGCCAATAACATGCTTCTGGTTTCCTTTTCTGTTTTCTAATAACATGATTCAGTCGTTTTTGCCGACATCTACTCAAAGCATGACTTAAAGCTGCAGTATGTGACGACCAAATTAAAAGTCCTTCAAATTCAGAACAAAGGATATATATTCACAATTCGACTGTCTGAAATGATCTCAGATCACTATCTTGTCTCAATTAAAGTGCGTCATAGTAATAATGTACGCACAGCACCACGCTACCATATTAAACGTACATTCACATCAACTACCACAGCTTTATCAGTAATCTCCCAGAGTTACCAACTTTGATTGGATCGCCATCTGACTTCACAGAACTCGATCAGGCGACTGATTATTTAGAGTCAACATTTTGTTATACCTTAGATAATGTAGCTGCAGTTAAAAAGAAAATTATTAGGGATAAGAAACTCGCTCCCTGGTATAATGATCACACACGCAGTTTAAAACAGACCGCTTGACAATTACAACGTAAATGGCGTCAAACTAAATTGTTAGTATTCCAAATAGCATGGAAGGAGAGCATCCTGAACTATAAAAAAGCTCTCAGTGATGCTAGATCAAAGTATCTCTTCACTCTTATAGAAAATAACAAAAATAATCCGAGATTTTTGTTTAATACTGTAGCTAAATTAACCAGAAATAAGACCACTGCAGAAATCTCCACAACAACAACATACAGTAGTGAGGACTTCATGAACTTCTTTAATAATAAAATTGTAAACATTAGGCATAAAATTGAGGCTTTGAAACCGGACAATGTAATTGATGCAGATGTTAAACTAACCATGTCAGATCGGAACTTAGTTAATTCTCTTCATGGGGAGTAAAGCATTCTAATTTCACTCATCTCTTCTGCAAATTCATCAACCTGTGTATTAGATCCTATACCAACACATTTTCTCAAGCAGATAGTACCAGCAAAAACTGAACCCCTGTTGATAATTAATTCTTCACTCAGCAGTGGGTATGTTCCAAAATCTTTTAAATTAACAGTTATTAAACCGATAATTAAGAAACCTGACCTCGACCCCGGTCAGCTGTCCAATTACAGGCCAATATCAAACCTCGTCTTTATCTCTAAGATTCTGGAAAAAATAGCAAAGGAGCAGCTATGCTTATATCTACATAGAATAGCATAAACAAACTGTATCAGTCAGGATTTAGGCCTCATCATAGCACAGAGACAGCACTCGTTAAAGTAGTAAATGACCTTCTATTGGCCTCTGATAAGGGTTGCGTAACTATGCTTGTGTTACTCGACCTCAGTGCAGCTTTTGACACAATTGATCATAGCATTCTCCTTCACAGATTAGAAAATGTAGTAGGAATTAAGGGAACAGCCCTCTCCTGGCTCAGATCCTATTTGACTGATCGTTATCAGTATGTAGATTTAAATGGTGATAATTCTGCATGTTCTAATGGAGTTTGGTGTTCCACAGGGTTCAGTTTTAGGCCCACTGCTTTTTTCCCTTTACATGCTTCCTTTGGGCAACATAATCCGTAAGCATTATATTACTTTTCACTGTTATGCTGACGACACACAGTTGTACGTCTCAGCAAAACTATGGCGTTATATTCCTGCCACAATTCTGAGCGCGCGGTTCGGCATTTTGAGAGCAGACAAAGCACTCTACGCGCGTGCAGTGTCTCCACTGCGTGCTCAACAACTCAATTCTGCACATGCAGTGTCTCCCCTGCTTGCTCAACATGTTCTCCGCGCGCTCGACTCTGCCTGTATGCTCGCTCAACTTTGTCCAGTGTTACAAAACTGCCACAAAACCAGCCAATCACAGACTTCCACATACGGCTTCTGATTGGCTGTTCCTTCTCTATGAGCTGGAACGGAAGCGTTGTAAATAAAGGTTTATAAGTAAAGAGACAGAGTTGTCCGATTTGAATTTTAGTCTATGTAGTCTAACGATGAGCTGTATGGATAATTAGATAAGTACATAAATGCTTCATCCCCATATGAGCTGCTTTGCGATGATGACAATTGTTAAAAGCGCTATACAAATAAAATTGAATTGAATATAGCTTTTTTAAAAATTCAATAGTTTTCCAGCTTTGAAAATGCAAAACCTGTATAAATAAAAAAAAAGCATTTTCTAATTGAATGTCGTGAATTATTATTATATAGTTATAATAATTATTATATTTTATTATTATGAAATTCATGGTTATCTTTTATTATATTGATAATTATTATTATTTCTTTCATAACGAAACGCTAGCCTGAAACAGCGAAAAAAAACCAGAGCATTTTTTTGACAGCCGGTGGAGTCAGTGGTGTATTTAGCTATTTGGGGGCTCAAGGTGAACATGGATATGGGGCCCTCTGCATTCAATACTTTTTTAAAAGTCTTACCTTAAACTTCCTTTCACTCGTCATCCCACAGCAATCTTATCCAGATGTCTAGAACAGCCCTGTAGGAAAAAAAAACCAAAATATTAACAGGTTAACTAATGCACAAACAATTTTCTACAATTATAATGTAACTCATTAACTCATTGTCAGTTTACATATCTGACACAGATACCTTTGTATTTCATCATGATCAGCAGACTAATTTTGGCCTCTGTCTTCTATGCTGTTTCACTAAAGTAAGAAAAACCATGACAGGTCAATGGAGTGACAAAAATAATACCAAAGAATATTTATTAAAATTATTCCCTCTTATCTTTATCCTTGCCTTCCCGTCTTTGTCTTACTCTTCTTCACCCTGTTTGTCTGTCTGTCTTCTTATTCTGTCCCTTTAATGCTTTTAATTTTATGTATTTCTCCTGCTAATTGACTACTTTAATTTTCTCCTTCCAATCCTTTTAATGCATTTTACTGATGGAAAGAAGCTTTCCATCTCTTCCCCCTTTGTATTTGTATTTTGTATATTCTTTTCTCTGCACTGTATTTCTCTAGCTTTTATTCTTTCTCTGTGTTTTTCCTATTATTTACTTTAAAAAAACATGTGAATATTGGGGTGTTGGATAAAGAATAATATGAAAATGTTAAATTTAAAATATTTTAAATAATTAGTCTCGTTGTGTTCATGGCTGGGGTGAATAGTGTAGGCCAAGACGATAAAATCTGGTGTTGCAAGCTTTGGCTTCAACAAACTTTGTTATTACTGACTCCACATCCACTGATTTTCTGACTTTGTGCTCAATGGAGAGAATAGCACGTGCAGACAGCCTCTCTTGTGACATTGTTGACCTGAGGTGACCTGTGACCATGCACAGGCGTAAAAAAAATTGTGTTCCCTTGGCCAAAGATCCTATTAATTGTCTGTTCTCCTCCCGTTATTTCGGTTTTGTCTGCACCACTTCGGTAACTTCGCTTCATGGCTGTTGATGGAAGTCTCGCGCTCCTGTGAATGAGCAAATAACTTTCCGCTTTCGTCACACGGAATGTACCATTGTAGTGTGTGTTGGGGGGGGGGGGTCTAAAACGCTTCAACCCAACTCGCGTGGCGTAATGGCATTCTAATGATATTTCAGCGAGTGGGTTTAAATTATTTTTAAATGTTAGACATAAGTGCTGGCTAAAACTACTTATTCAGGATTAAGTCATGGGGCCCTGGCAGTTCGGGGCTCTAGGTGCTCGCCTGCTGGTAACGCCGCCCCCTGGGCGGAGAAAAAACCGGCCAGTTTTGAGGCCGCTCTCTTTTTTTTTTTTTTTTTACCGCGCGGCGCGAAAGCACGAGGTAGAGTGTAAAGGTATGTTTATAAAGCATGGTCCTTTATTGCTAATGTTGCCGTTTTCGTGCTCTTTCTTGACTTTGTTATTCGCTTGCTAGTTTTGTAATAATAATAAAACCGTTTAATTAAATTTACGCGCTAAGAATATTTCCGGCCTTCTAGTCTCGTGTACACCTCGGTCTCCACGAGGGGTAAGGAGTAAACTCATTGTGTCAAATAATCGTGCGTAAAAAAAAAAAAGTGTGATTCTGTGTTTTTGTCCGAGTTGGATTCCAAAATCTAGGGCCACGACAGTTTAGAGATACGAGATTTTGTGTGTTTGTTACAGTACAACGTTTTAAACTACCGGCGCCAAAATGGCAGATCATCAGCCGAGCGCTCTTTCATCGTCGTTTTTTTTTCATAGATTCATACATGTTTAAAATAAAATAAACCAATTCATGCCAGAACACAATTATATTCAGTAATTCAGATACTTAAATAATAGTTAGAGCATTCATTCATCTATTTATCACAATTCAAATCTTTTTTGTTTCCTATTGCCATCTCAGGGAGTTTTTCCTTGCCACTGTCGCCGTCACCCTCGGCTTGCTCATCAGGGACAATCTCATTATCTAGACACATTTTTCTTACACATATATACATTTCCATAAGTCTTCTTTTCATTTTCTTTTAATTTCTGTGAAGCTGCTTTGAGACAATGACCATTGTTAAAAGCGCTATAGTAATAAAATTGAATTGAAAAATGTTTAAGACGAGTAAAATTACAGAGATGTTTTAACTATATTTTAGGAGGTGAAAACTGGCAGGGCGCATGCGCCGAATCGATTCCTCTTCCCACGGATAGAAATTCCTGTGCATGTGGCCTTGATGACGTATTTGAGACAGCGGTGTAACGCGCTACATTCATGGGCGTAAATTCACAATTCGTTTGTGTAACAGGAGTTGTAAAAACGAGTTTTCAAATTCAATTTTGTTAAAAGGTCAGAGTCGTGTTTTTGAGTTGTACTGTAACAAACACAAAATATCGTATCTGTAAGCTGTCGTGGCCGTAGATTTTGGAATCCAACTCAGACAAAACACAGAATTACACACCATTTTTTTAAACGCACGAATATTTTTGACGCTGATTTTATTCCATAGAGGGGTCGGTGCAGTTGCTGAATCTGGCCTCACGCTCCCTCCTACCCCTGGCTAGCCAGATACATATGATGAGTGAATGTTACTTCCTTAAAATGTCGAACAGTATGGTCGACGTGTAGTGTTATCTGATTATAAACAGAGTTTGACTTGCCCTCAGTTTTCTCCCCACCTGCCAAGAAAAATCCGATGACTGTTTTACTTACATATACGAGAAGACAAAGACTGAAGAAGCTTGTGTGTAAAGACCGACGCGATGAAATCTCTCACCCTGTGCGGCTTGTACAGCCCACTTTGCCTACGACCTGTATCGCGCATGCGCTGCATTACACATTTCCGCTTCTGATTAAGGTGGCTTTGAGCAAAAGTGTGATGTATTATTTAGTGTACTATTAGTATTTTAACACATGGACTAGGAAATTACGCTCTTAATGGATTTTTAGAAGTTAAAAAAAAAAAAAAAAAACTTTGCTGCAGATGGCACGCTGTTGGTGTGTCTGTCACACCCCCCCTCCCCCCAATGGGAAGCATATCTGCAACGGAAAAGCCACAGTCGCTGAAGTCAGTTTGAGCTGTTCATCTCAAATTTCCCTCCTCATGGCATGAGGTCAAAGCATATAGCTGCTCGCAGCATCAGAGCTCAACACAACACAGCCTCTTACCTCTTTGCTTATTTTTTTTTTTTACATTTTCATTTTCTGCTGCCACAATATGCAGACATCATTTGGACAGTTCTGAATACATGCCATCTTCACAATGCCTTGAGTGAACACTAAAAACTCACCATCCTCTAAACTCTCCGATAGCAGGCTGTCTACAAGCCGCTTTTACCAAATAGGGAAATAATTTCAGTTTATACTAATAATCATGAACTGTATGTGCATTTTATATATGTGTGTTTAGCAAGTTAAAATGAAACTTTTCAAATACTTCTAATCTGAATTATCCCCCCCTTCCCCCACAGGTCACCCAGACAACTGATAGACATGCAGGTAAATACACTCACTATATGCTTCTGCTGGAGGAAGTGTTTAACACTCTGGGGACGCGAGAATCGCCGGCGAGCTCCAGCATGCCCAGCCTGACTTGTGCCCTCTTTGTTACTTAGTAAAATGATTATTTTATTGCACAGACTTGTGTAAAGTATAGTGTAAAACTGTTGAGTCTCAGCTTTCAGAAAGGCCCAAGCGAAGGTATAAATCTTTATGAAATGTTTGAATAATAGGGAAAAATGCCAGGTTGTTCATGTAGTGAGAGAACTGAAAGTGAAGGAAATGAAGTGCCCTCCCTCCTTTTTATATATATTAATGACATATTAATTTCACTCAATAGGAAAAAGGGAGTGAAGTGTGGTGCAAAACAGGATTTTCTAGTTTCATTATATTTTAAGGGAGGATCTTGTACACTGAAGATGATTTACAGTATTTCTTCATGTTGTCAGTCTGTTTTCCTTAGTCTGCTGCTGTATTAAAGTGGTGAGATGTACATGTATGTTTAATGTGTGAATGTTCTACAATAAAAAGGTTTAAAATTGCCTTCATTTCACTTTTTATGAATAGTTTAACGCATGCGTCTGTATCTTCTAGTATATTATGTTGGCGTAAATGTGCATCATGGAAACGTTTTTCTCCACCAGCATCACATAATGACCTGGCCACTATTCTGCAAGAAGAACGGCTCAAAATCTCTCTGGCCACTTTGCAGGACTTGTATCTGTCATTTCCAAAACGAATTGATACTGTATTGCCTGCAAAAGGAGGCCCTAGATTATACTAATGAATTATTGTCGTCTAAAACCAGGCGTTTCAGTTTCATTGCCCAACCCCTGTATATAACCCAGGGCTAAACATAGAACTGGACATCCGATAGTGCACTGTAATCACAGCTAAAGGCTTGAAAAAGAAAAAAAATCTGCTATTGTGGCAACTAGTGATAACTAACTGTACATGTGTGGATTTATTACCTGTTTCTCATCTGCCAGACGTAATCCAGCATATCTTTCTTCACTTAGCAGTTCGTTCACCCAGTACGAGGAGGCAAAAGCACCTGACACAGATTTATTTTATCATATATGATACATTTATATAATATAATATTTGAATTATATATAACAAATGAAGCCTTACCACAGGGCAAATCCCCATCCGGAGAGTATGGTCCATTACCCTCTCCACTGCGGTCAACCCACATTTTGTAGTCTGGGATGTTTCCCTGCAGTGGTGATTAAACAGTGAGCATTTTCCAGCTTCATTTATTTCTTTCATTTAACCCTCTGAGGTCGCAGTGCAAGCTGACGGACACTAGGTGTCGTGTGTTTTTAAAAACACAGATAGTTAACTGTTAGTCTTGACTGTGTGTAGAAATTGTCAAAAATTCTCATTATCCGTTAGTGTTACGTTCTTGATGTTAAATAGGATGAAAACCGTACCATTTAGGAGAAACAATTGCAGCGGGGTGTGAAACAGACCAAGTTGAACAGGAGTGCATTTCAAAAGTCTTTTACTCACTTTGTCAAATGTATAACATTCAGGAAAAATAAGTCACCTAGAACAAAGAAACAAACAAAAAAACTAACTCATAAAATAAAAGAAATATAAAATAAAACCCGAAATCTTCAGCACATGCGACGCTCTAACTGACTCCCTTAAAATAAAGAAACAAAAGTACAAGGGTGGCGTAACACGCAACCTAAACTAACAATTAACTAATCTAATAGTAAAAATTTAATAAAGCAAAGAACCGAAATGCTTCCCAACAATGAGTTAGAACTTGCCATTTAGTAGGCCTAATCAAAACTCCAACACATTAAAGTAAAATACACGTAGTTCGATAAGTCTGGAGAGATTTGATTCACACAACAAATCATAATTCCTTATAACCGAAACTACTAAAGTCAACCGCGTATGGTTGAACACATTGACGCACGGGGTACGCTGCAATTGCACACGCGCACACCGAAGTCGAGGCCTCAAATACAATCGGATTGGCAGAGCGTCATGACGTCATAATGATGGACAGCCCAGGCAGCCAATAAACTCAGACCTAGAAGGGCGTGCGAAAACACAAGACAAAAAAAGCGAGGGGGGAGAGAAAAAAATAAACAGAATACACACGTGAATTGTAACAATTATGGATGAATGGGTTTGGTTTTTAAAACGTATTAATCCAGGTCCTGTGTGTGTAGATATATTAATCTGCTTTAGTGACTTCGATCAGATGAAGAAATAAATCGATAAAAGCAGAGTAACGTTCTTAGTTCTTCAGTCCACTAAGAGTTTAGGGCGGGACCGATCTCACATCCTCACTGAATGTGAATGAGGTGTTACTTGTTTTCTGTTTACTATTCATACCTGAGATCAGGTTACAGCTCCGCCCATCTCCGTCTGACTTTTAGAACTAAAGAAAATTATATAGAATAAAAAAACATCATTCTACAGCTGATACAAGCAAACATTATACAGTATACTGTATATCTACCAGGAACATTTATTTCACAAACTTACTGAGGAAGACAAAGAAGAAGGAGAAACACATTGTCCAGCAGACTTTGTTGTCATCTTCCAAAAGGAGCCCAGTTAATTATTTAAACTGACTTAATAAAAATCTTTAAGGTGTGGCCAGATTAGATTTGCATGAACATTTACAGATGTTGAGAGGATGTTTATGAAAATGGCTGTAATTCCTGAATGATTAATGCCAAACCATTTAGAGTGTTATCAGTTCATGTCTAATAAACAAGCCAGAGGTGATGATACTAATGGTTGAAAGTTCAATACAACAGCATAGGTGTTTACGTTAATATAAATTTGACTTTTTTTTCAACTGCTAAGTGATGGAGACTTGGGCAGATAACTGATTCAGTCTAAGAACTATTTGAGTGTCTGTAGTCACCAGTCATTGCAGAGAAAATACTGTTCGTTTGAATGCAGTCCAAGCCATCTGTGTGGTTATTATGTGGAACTGTCCTCAGTTATTATATCTATGTATCTTTAAGAGGACAACACAAGGCCATCTTCAGGAGCAGTGAGTGTCATGTGATGAGAAGGGGTCGCTGATCACTGGTGTCTCAGGAGTGCCATGAGGAAAGAGAGAGGGAGAGGGAGAGAGAGAGAATCTTTGCCTGGTGCAGGCCAATAGTATGACTCTGCTGATCAAGAAAATCATGTAGGTATAGGATCTAGTACGCAAATTAATGATTTTGATAAGAACATTAGTGAGATTAGTTTAGACTTGTGAAGGAGAGAAAAACATTCTGATTACTAATGTTTAGCTCTGGGAACAGATACAGTCTTGATGTAGTGAAACCTGAGTGACGACTCTGTGCAACAGCAGACCCGTAGAACAGCAGATCACGTTAACCCGTTTGTCTACTCCCTGGACTGGGTTTTGAAGACTAATTATATACCTGTGGATATATCTCAAAGACATTGCCAGTGCTGTGACTGCAACAAGTCTGTAGGAAGAAAGAGATCCGAATGTTATGGCTTATACTGTTAAGGCTGTGGGTTACTGTTTGGAAAATCCGGGGGGTTATAAATGAGTGGAAACTATGTAGTCTTTTTTCCATTCTCAATGACCCCTAACTGAAAGTGATGTGATTGTATAGAGAGCAGAGGTGGGTAGAGTAGCCAAAAAATTTACAGTACTCAAGTAAGAGTAGCTGTACTTCAAAATGATATTACTCAAGTAGAAGTAAAAAAAAGTATTCGGTGAAAGACTACTCAAGTACTGAGTCTCTGTTTCATCATAATGTCCGATTATTTGTTTAAAAAAATTCTGTAAGCAGTCAGATTAGAAAAGTTAGTCATGGTTAGAAAAGTACCGAGTCGAGTGTAGTCGAATGTAGCGGAGTAAGAGTAGCGTTTCTTCTTCACAAATCTACTCAAGTTAAAGTAAATATAACGGAGTACAGTGGAACCTCGGATTTTGTGTGAGTGTGAAAGCCGTCCTTTCACACATGTCCTCTTATGCGCGTGTGTACTGTTTATTAGAACCTTGTTAAAGACCCTGTTTCTCTCCCTGTCAGACTGCACTGATTCTGTTAGTGTGTGACTGCGTGCACACAAGTGTCATTAGTGAGTGTGTGCTTCCTCCCTCCTCCTCTTGCCTTCACACACACACACACACAAATGGAAACCTGCTCTGTCGCGATTCTTTTCAAAGGTAAATTTGTTTTATTTTTACCTTACAGCAGATTCCATTAGTGTATGCGTTCGCTCGAATGTTAGATGTTTCTTGTTAAATTTTTCAATAAAGCAGCGTTTCCAATGGTGTGTGTGTGTGTGTGTGTGTGTCCCACAGTAGCCCCCTCAAATAAGAGAAGAAGAAGTGTGTCCGAGCTAAGATTTAAGCTCCGGGCCCGATCGACCGGGAGATACAAACACACACACACACACGCGGGCATGATGTCTGAAGATCTCTGTTTATTTTCAGCAAGGAAAGCACATTTAAACGGTGCTACTTCCCGAACATCAAAAGAACCATTAACATAGTCATAGAGAAACCCGGAGACAGACAGGAGAAAGGAAATACATTTACATTCTCCTGATTAAACAAAAGGGTTCTAGCGGACGAGAGCCATTTGTATACAGGAATCTTATTAGATCACAATGTTTCATATATTTTAAAACCTTACACATACAAACACATACACAGCACAAACACAAAATAAGCACTGTGAGCACTTAATAATCCTGTTGTGTTCATGTTTACAGGTTGTTATTGAATATATACCCAGAAGCCAATGCCAGATCATCACCAGTGGGACGCGCACTCTCCCCCTGGAGGTTGCATTACGTGAAAAAGTGAGCAGTCCTTATCGCTGTGAGAATGTAGTGGAGCTGCTGGATTGGGCACAAACACCCATGTTTGTTATTTTGATGTTGGAGCGGCCTAGGTCATGCATCGACCTCCAATCATTCATCTATCGTTACAAACAACAATTTGGCCGGTTGTCTGAACAAGAGGTTCGAAAGATCATGTATCAGGTGATTCGAGGTGCCCATCACTGCAGAGAATGTGGAGTTTCTTACCATGACTTCAACCCTTTGAATCTTCTGATCAATTCTGAAACATTGGAAGTGAAGTTGAACGGCTTTGGCGGCAGTACGTTTCTGATGAATGAACCTTACCCAAGCTATGCAGGTCAGTTCAGAACAGATATCAGGGTCTCATCAAGAAGAGTGTAGAGTGTTTTTTTTTTTCCTGTGATCTGGCTGACGATTTCTACTCTTTTTATTTTTTCCACATAGGAGCCCCAGAGTTCTGTCCTCCTGAGTGGTTAATCACTGGAAACTCCTGGACAGGTCCTGCTACTGTCTGGAGTCTGGGCGTACTCATGTATTGGCTGGTAGTTGGAGATTATCCATTCAAGTCCATGGGAGATTGGCATCTGCATTTCCCTTTTAATGTGGAAGTATCTGGAGGTAATTAATATGCAGGAGCCTTATGTTTAAACATGCAGAAGAAAGCTGTAAATCTAAGCATTCAGTTCCTTTTTTTATTATTCATAAACTTTTTTATTCACTTTTTAATTTTATTCAAAAACTTTTATAATTTTGATTTCTATTTTAACCTCTGTTTCCTCATTGTTCACACAGATTGCTGGAGTCTGATATCCTGGTGCCTGAAACAGGACCCTGAAGAGAGACTAACGTTTGATCAAATCCTGGACCATATGTGGTTTCATGCGTAAACAAATGAATGTTCATGTAAAGCAGCGTTGTGTGATTATTGATTCTGGTTTTTCATTAGAAGCTCATGTAGATAATATTATCAGGACAGCATTCTTTCATCTCAGAAATATTGCCAAGATGAGGAATACAGTCAAACCTTAGAGTAAGAATAAAACAAATGAACCTGCATTTTACCTTTGAAAAGAATCGTGGCTGGTGGTGACAAGAGTAGATGCAGGGAGCTACTGTTACACACACACACACACACACACACACACACACACACACACACACACACACACACACACATTACCAGAATCACTGGTACCTCACAGAACCTCTAAACCGATGCCCACTTGGACAACTAGTGCGTGGCCATTTACTAACCCTCATGTAACTTTAGATCGTATTTGAGTGTACAGTATTTTTATTTTTATTTTCAAGAAATCACGGCTGGTGCACCCTGTCTTTGTCTTTGATATTTTCTGGTTATTTCATGATCTAATCCCTGCTGGTATTTCCTGCCATTGTGTAATTGTAAGAGAATTATTTTATATAAAAGGAGGAATTTCAGGTGTTAAACCTTCACTGCTGTTATCTTCCTATCTCCTCTTGCATCTGTTCTAAAAGTTGTGAATTCTCCCACTCTCACCTTCTCATTCTCTCTTCATGTCTCTCTCCCGATCACTCTGGAGGGCATATTATTTCATATTTTTTAATATACACTGTATATATCAATCTAGAACAATCATTGATCTAAAGGAGGAAATCAACCTCAATCAAAAATATCAGTCCTCATACATTTTTAAATAGATATTTGGGCCACCCTCAATACCTGGATTAGCGAATTATAACAAACCATGTCAGAACAAAAATATGATCATTTCTAATAAGATTTATTGGGATATTTTAAACAATGTTTTTATCTTATTAGGCAATTTTTGGTCTTTCATTTATATCGTTCCATAAATAGGTGTCTGGTCCCAATATATGTATTGTTTTACATTCTTGTGTAAAACAGCTACAACACACTAACAAGCCGTGCCACATTAAGTCACAAGAAGAAGAAGAAAATTCAGTTGAATGGATTAAAATCTAGTTGTTAAAAACCCAGCTGCCATTTTTTTATCAAGAATGTGACGGGTATTTTATTAAAAGACATCAGCAGGCGAGCGCGTGTCATTACTCATTCTAGCATTCTGCCATTTAGACCATTTTACCTTTCAAGCTAAAGGCTGTGATATAAACTCTAAATATTAATCATGATGTAAAATATAATGGACTTCTAATACATTAAAATATATTATATTTGTGTTAGTACACAATGAGGGAAACAAGGCTGATGATAAGTGAGAAAAGCTAAAGCTACGTCACAGATATCTGACTTCACCGACCGTACGTTATAAAGTGTCTGGTTGTAAATGACATGAAATGCTCTTTTGGTTTACTTTACTTCACAACTTTTAAAACTGCATAGCAAATTTCTTTCTTACAGTCACTGAAGCATGTTCAAGTTTTATGTAAAGAGGCGTCTTCACGCTAAATAGCGAGCGAGACCGAGGTGCTTCACAGTCTTTACCATCATATATCAGGCAGGCAATTAGGATAAAATAAAATAAAATAAAATA
>JAAGKR010012582.1:0-16101 GCA_011419295.1 Clarias macrocephalus
GTGTCTTTTCGTATATGAGGTCACAATAGGAGGACAGTTGGCCAGAGCTTATAAAAACATATATCTAATCCAAAAATTAAAAAAGCACAACCAACAGCGATAATTTTTTTCCCTTGTGTTTTTGTTATTCACTCTTTAAAATATTATTTACATAGCTCTTTTAACAATCGTCCCAAAGCAGCTTTACGGAATCGAAAAGTGTGTGTTCATGCAGACGGGAGCTGTATCTGAATGTCAAAACATTCATTTGTTGCATTTTCATTATGGCATTTATAGTTGTATTTGTCATAAATATACTGTGTATTGTCAATAATAATATCAATAATATTGTTTAAAGCTGCTTTAATAGTGTTTTTGTGAGTTATTGCAGACGGGCTTCAGCAGATTGCTCAAGTCTTTCTTTACACTTTTATTATTTGTTCTTTCTCATCTATTTTAGTCTGTCAGACCGTGTTGTCAGGACGTGGTGGATTTCAGAGGCTTTAAAATAAATGTTGCCTGAACATGCGTCATAAACCATGAGGTGTGTAGCTTCCTCGTTGTGCATTGAGTCATCGAGAAACGCTAGCAAGAATCATGCTTCACTGGGCGAAAAGTACCTGACTTTCAATCAGGAAAAAATACAAAGAAAACATCTCTTCAACTTATTGATTCCTATTCAGGGATCAGAGTAGGTATCTCAGTGGTGCTGTTACTCTGGGTTCGAGATGTGAACTCAACAACATGCCTGCTTACAGCAGCATGCTGCGTTAGAATTAAGCTTCATTATCGCTTACATTTAAGGCATTTTAAATACAGAGTGAGAGAAATCTATTTTCGCAGTATTGAGATTTTAATTCTTTTTATATTTATTTATTTGAATATTTAAATATAACAAGCTGTTAGAGAATATTTTGAATCCTTCAAGTCACACGGGTGGTAAAAAGCACAAATGGTATAATATTTTGTCAAAATATTTTTTTATAAATCCATGTTTTATAAAATCCATGTCTCATTTTGTATTATTTTGCCAAACACTATATCTAATACACTCTCTGCACTTTTGTCTCTGTGGATCAATTAAAAATAAAAACTAATTACTTATTTAGAGGCTTATTTTATTCCCACATTTATGGGAATTTATTAAATAAATAATAAATAATTAATAAATGTATAAATTTATAGAAACCATATGGTGTATAGTTTAATGGACGGGTATATACAGAGAGTGAAATATTCAAAACTCAGTAATCATTTGAAATCCTGGTTCCTGTGGTTGTGAAAAACAAACTCCTTTAATTCCTGTTTTTTTTATTTTTTTATTTTTTACCTTTATAATGTTTGTGCAAAAATACATATATTATATATTATTATATATAAGTTTCAACGTGGAGTGTGATGGTGAGTGTCACCTATTCCAGCCCACCGCACATCCAGATACACTGCAAATAAATTATTTTTGTATAGCACACATGTTGGGGCAGCAATGGCCATATTTGAATATTACTTAAACAATGAATTAAAAACAGTTGAATAGTAATTTTATCTAACCCTCGTGGATTTTACGCAGAGTAAAACACAAAGCTGGTGTCAAATGAAGTAAAGAATAACACTTGATAGAGGGTGCAGTTATAGAGATTTGCTAAAAATACTGATTTTTTATTTTTATTTTTTACTTTTATGTTCATGCGCTAGCAATCTTGCACTGTTTTGCAGGTTAGTATAGCTTTGCAGTCATCATGTGAAGAGAGCCAGTGACTCAGCTGCTTGAACACCTAGGTGTCATTCCACCACCTGCTTTTAAAACCGTCTTGATGAGTGACCTCCATGTGATGGACCAGCTGATCAGAAGGAGTCTGTTGCAGTGTGGGGCGTGATGGGTGTATAAGGTTGAAAAGACCTGCCAAGTGTTCAGTCTCAAAATGACAAGAGACTGAGCAGGCTGTGTGGATAGAAATGGACATTCTTTTGATGTTGTAAAGATGAAATCCACATGAACGGGTTAGATTAGCAATTGCGAGAGGAACATGAGAGCTGATCACATACATCAAGGTTGCATGCAGTGACCGCATGTGAGATCATGGAGTTGTTCAGGAGGCACAAGATTCTGGCACAGGGATGAATCACCTGGGATTAATAGATGGAGATGTCTGCTAGACATGCTGAGGTCTAAGGAGAGACATGAGTGTGTCTGGGTTAGGAAAGGACAGGATGCGTTTAGTGTCATCTGCATAGCAGTGGAGTGAGAACCCACATGAGGATCTGATCACACCTAGTGATTGAGTATAGAAGAGGACTGAGTACTGAGTACGGACACCAGTGAAGAGAGCATGGGGCAGATGCTGGAATTGTGTGATATGACAATATGAAGTTGAATTACTTGCATGAGCTGGAGTGTGTTAATCATCAATTAAACAGTGAGTCCAGTGTTTATTTCATTTTGTGAATGAAGTGTTTAATGTTGCAGAAAGTCAGAGAGAGACCATTTAGTTGCTGTTCTCACTTCAGCCTCTCTTCTTATAAAATGTTAGAAGTAGTTCAGACCTAGTTTTTATGGTAGAGCCAGAAAATGGTGTTCCCACTTTCAGACCAGTTAATTCAATGTAATTTTATTTCTTTTTTTAGTATTTTTTTAGTGCTTGGTCATTGTCGCAAAGCAGCTTTACAGAATTAAAAGAAAATATAGAAATGTGTATGAACTGAGAGAAAATAAGTATGAATCAAAATGATCAGATGAGAAAGTTAAGGTTGACGGTGGCAAGGAAAAACTTAGATTGCAATAGGAAGAAAGCAGACTCAACAGGGAACCCATCCTCACAGCAGAAATTGTTTTGCAGTCATACTGTGTGTTAGGCAGCTGGAAATTCAATATAACAGTTGATGAAGTTATTATGTAGTCCAGTTCGTTTTTGGAGGCTCAGGTAGACTGTCGGAAATTACAGTCCTGAACAAGGATTAAACAGTGCTGTGGTCCCCCCCCCCCATATTCATTGGGAAACATCAGGCATAGACCTTTTGAGCAAATTAGTTTCCATGATTTGTGTCAGTGTTGTAAAGTTTGCATGTGTGTTTACTAATGCAAAAATTTTGTAAATGCTTGCCTGAATGTTGACTTTGGTGTTTGTAGTGCAAGTGCTTTCTTATAAGTGCATTTTATTAGATGGTATCATTTTAGAAGGCCCTGTATCAAGCAAAGGAAACAGCTAAGGAGTTAGTTAGGAGGGGGCTACTGTGTAGAACAACTTTTACACACTGTCTCACATGCGCGCGCACACACACACACACACACACATTAACGAATTAAGGCACTGGAAACTGGATCTTTAACAAAGAACCTCTCTAATGATACTTGGAATGCCGCAGTGCATGAGAGATAAGAACCATTGGCTCAGTTGTGATCATGTGACGCTCGGCAGACAAAGCGCATATGTACTGCTCGAGCCCTCATTCGTTTATTAAATGAAAATGTATTTTAAAAATTTGCTTGTAAAAGGCATGCAAACCAAGTCACTTGCAATCAAAGGTTCCACTGTATATACAAAAAAAAATCATAGTATATCTGATTATGTTGCATTCATAATTACTAGTGTTGATGCTGTGGTAATATTTTTGCTCGATTATTTTAATATGTGCCATGGATGAGGTCCACAGCTCTAAGAAAACCAGCAATGTGCATGAATGCAGCTGGTTTTTGTTGATTTCACACTGCGTGGTGGGGAAGTATATGAATCTGCGCAGGATCTGTGGTGCTGTAGGAGCAACGTTTGATTTTCTTTATTTCCAACATTGTCAGCTGTGACAAACCCAAATCATCACTGTTTCAAAGCTGCATCTTAGGTGTTACTAAAAACCATACAGTAGCAGTTACCTGCAGACACAGCATACAAAATTTTTGTTAATGGACCGGTTGCATACCGCACACAAAGTAATCCAAAGTATTCCATTTTTGTCCAAACAAATCTTTCATGAGCTCTGTGTCACTCAGTGATACTTAAACGTCTCTCCTCTGCACGCATCTCTGCCTGAACGCCATTTCCTCTCTACTTCTAACTAGTTAGGACGCTTCAGGAGCTCGCCTACATTTTGGTGGAGGTAGGAGTCATTTCCTACTTTAAGAATCTGGATAATTTGCTGTTGATAAGTTGTGTTCCTCTGAGAATTTTTGACCAGTTAGGAGAGATTTCCTTCTCTGAGACACTTAGTAAAATGGGCCCTGGATGCCTAGCTGTTTGACTTTGGCACAGTCCACATTGACTGAGGAGCAATCTGATCTTAATGAAAATCAGACATTTCTTTGGAAATGTACAAATATTTTACACATCTGTCTGTCTTCTCGTATCTACATAATTGTTTCCCTGTATGACAATAAGAAGAAATAAAGGAATTATTCTTTTGTACTACATTCTGTTGCTTGCGTATGAGTTATAGAATGTGAAGTGAGTTGGTCACATGTGACTAGCACCTTCCCCAGGGTAAATTATTGCCTCATATACCTAATTCTCAGTCCCTTTCATAGCACCAGGTTGTACTTTGCTCCCGGATGAATCCTGTGATTTTTATTATCAGCTCTGGCTCAGGGCGGATTTTCTTTCGCACAGGCATGAATAACGAAGAGGCAAGCCACTTTAACCTTTTTTTTTTTCTAAAAACTTTCAATTTAATATTCTAGTGTAGAATGGATTTTCAGCACATTTCTAATGGTCTGGCAGGTAGACATGTCTTCCACCTTTTCTGACCAATCAGTGTCGCTCACTAGGGGCACAAAGGAATCAGTTAATCAAGCTGGGTGTTGTATGAAAATGAATGGAGACTTAGGACAGAGCCAAGCCAGTAATAATAGTGTCTGCGATATATTCAAGAAGGAAATTCCAGTTCATGATATCAATTAAAAGTATAAAAGAATAAATAACGTGAATGTGACGCCTCAGAAAAATGTCAGTTACAGCTGTGATTCACAAGCAGACTCTCGATTCAGTTCGAGTTTTGGCCGTTCCGATTTATGAATCTATTCAACATTTTTTTTTATATAAAAAATTTTATATTAAAAACTACTACAAGTATGTAATAAACATTAAATGCTGTTTGTTAAAAATGTTATGTCCAATAGTGAGCGATAATACCTGCTAATTTTATGTCTGTCAGAAACCCCACACAGGTAAAGTTTAAGTCACTGATGGTTGGGAAAAAAATTAGGAGGATGTAGTAGGATGACATAAATTTGTTCAGTTTGACTTCACTGACCCAGTCCTTTTTGTTATCCTAATGTGGTGGTTTCTGGTGGTCTCTGTGTTTAGGAGGTGAAGAAAGAATCGAAAGAGGAAGCAAAAGACGTGAAGGAGGTGAAGGAGGTGAAGGAGGATGGACAGCTACAGCGGAGGTCGTCGGGTAACGTGGCCAGTCTGGTGCAGAGAATCAGCACTTACGGCATTCCAGCGGGAGGTCTGGGCTTCCAGCCTCGAACATCCAAAAAGAGTGAGTCTTTTCACCTTCTCGCTTATACCGAAAATGAAGGGAGAGTGGGAGACTCTGGTGAGAGTGACGGGGATGTATTCAGTGTGTTATGTCCCAGTCTAGGGTTGGGCCGTACAGTAAATGATTGGTTCGGGGTTCTATTTTAAACTGTTTGGTGAGTGTGGAACAAAGTGGTATATGGAACAAAGAACTAGACAGACATGGTAATTTACAAACAAGTGAGGTTTGTATTGCTTGACAAATAGCACATGCAAATACACACACATATACAACACCAGGCTTAGCTTCAGGGTGGACCCAGGCCAAAATAATAAACAAAAAAGGTATCTGTATTTTTGAAGCTAACTTACCTAGCAAACAAAACACAAACAAAAATACAGATGCCTTCCCTATCTTCCTAAACCAAAAACAGTGAACAAAAACCCTTTCCCCCAAAATAATTGGCAGCCACACCCCTACTACCGGTGAGTGCACAAACATACAGTGAATTGACAAACAAACAATATTTACAAAAAGCCAGCAATTGTGAGGATATTGGCCCAGTCACTACCCTTTAGCTCCATGCTGTTCATTTGGTCCAGTAGAGTTGTATATTTCCAAAAAGAAAGAATCAGAGTGTGTGTGTGTGTGTGTGTGTGTGTGTGTGTGTGTGTGTGTGTGTGTGTGTGTGTGTGTGTGTGTGTGTGTGTGTGTGTGTGTGTGTGTGTGTTTCTATAGCATACAAATTATTTTATCACGACATGTCATCAGTGCAGGTGACAAGGATGGCACATGATCACATCTTTTTCCATCTACACTGTAAGCCTTAAACAGTGTACTGTATAAAGATTAGAGACAACAGGTCCAGAGTTTATTTAGAAGACTTGCCTGATTAGTCTAATCAGCTTTATTAAATTGTTTTAATTTTATTAGTGTCATTCTCTGTTTTAAATAAATAAAATGTTGCCATGTAAACAACCATACACAGTATGATATGCAGTGAAATGCTTATATGACTATTTGTGACCTAAAATAGCCAGTATGACGATATTCATGTCATGATTTTCTCAACATACATTTTTCTGAGATTATATATTATAGAGAGGGGAAAAATCAAATCCATTATGAATTGTGATTCTTTTGTGTGGTGATTCACATATTAGACCAGAAGTGACCATTGCCCAGAATCGTCTGGTTTTCAGTTTCAGCCTTCGATACAGAATAATCGATTCTGTAACGCAGAAGCTTCAGAGTGATGCAACAGAACCGCATTTTTATGAGGTTACATTATCAACAGTCGCACACATTATGAGCCTCCGATCTGTTTTTTTAATTTATTTATTATTTTTTAAAATTAATTTCCGTCTCCCTCAAGCACAACGAGCACTAATTAGTTTAAAATCACAGCCGCTTAAAACGTCAAGTTGAGTTTTGAGACTTTGGAGGCATTTGAGGAGGTTTTTGTCCCATGTGGTAGGAGTGAATTATTTACTTAATTAATTTAGAAATAATAACTATGGCGGATGACCGAGATACACGCTGCTGTTTGTTTAACAGTGATGATGTAGACAATGTTTTTTTAATTTTTTTTTATTCGGGCCCAAGCACTATAAGGTGCGCAGGATTTTTTTTCCCCCACCCTTTTGGACTTTTCGGGGGTCTTAACATGCTCAAAAACTCATGAAACTTGGTAGACAGGTTGGACTCTGCTGCTATCAGGATGCCTGAGAGTCTCGTGGCCCTGGGTCCCCAGGGGCCCCCACACGAGATTTTGCTGCATAGCTCATACACACTTTCACGTAGGCACACGAAACTCAGTACACATTTAGAGCTCATCGAGGCAAACAAATTTTGTGCTGCATGTCCTGGGCTCAACTTAACAGGAGGGAACTTATTTTGAGTCGTTTGCAAAAACACATCTGATGGATTTTGATATACTCCTCCTAGGGAATTTATACGATCGCCACCAAAGCGGGCCGAAAAGATCTAAAGACATTGAAGACGCAAAATTGCGGGGGGAGTTTCGATATCTCAAACGGGCCAGCCGTGATAATGTCTTAAACTTACACCGAAAAATGATTAATAACTTATTGTGTGGCATTATATTGAGTGACATTACATTCAGTGACGCCTTCAGTGACATCACGTTCAGGAACATCATAGTGCTTATTTTCCAGCATCTGCGGCCTATTGTACACACATACACCTAACAAATGTTAACACTCACACACACACATCACTAATATTAATACATACAGACTCACACACCATACACACAAACAAACACAATCACATTTACTCGTCACACACAGACAGACATCCACACATCACACTCCTCTCTCCCTCACTCTCAAGCACACTAACGTGCACACACACACACACAAATATTTAGGGCCAAACTGACATTAGCCCTGTATAGTGTGTGATGTGTGCAGGTTGTGCGGTGCGCCCGGGGTGGTGATGGCACAGAGTGTTTGGGCCTGTCATCGTTGCTTGCAACTATATTATTTGAATTATTTTTTACACAAAGCCATGTGTAAAAGTTATTACCTTCTCATTTCAGAAGAACAACTTGTCACAGCATTTTAATTGGGTTCTGGTCTGGAGTTTGACCAGACCATTCCAAAACCTAGATTCTTTTATTTTTCAGCCATTCTGATTTGTATTTACTGGTGTGCTTCAGATCATTGTCCTGCTGGATGACTCCGTTTCAAACAAGCTTTAGCTGGTGGACAGATGGCCTCACATTTACCTCTAGAATACTCTGGTATACAGAGGAGTTCATGGTCGACTCAATGACAGCAAGACTCCCAGGTCCTGTGGCTACAGAATAAGCCCAAATCCTCAACCCTGCTGAAATGCCTTATTGTTTAGAAAAATCTGTTTGGTTGCCACTAAAGACACTAGTGAAGAAGTGCTGTGCTTCAGAACACCTCATGTAAGATCCAAAATCTGTGAGTGGAGTTTGACAATAGAATCGTCACACACTGTTCAACCGCTTCCCCCCACCTCAGGCTTTGTGAATAAAATGAAAAAATCTGGACAAACTGGTTGTGTGTGTGTGTGTGTGTGTGTGTGTGTGTGTGTGTGTGTGTGTTAGTTTAATAAAAAACCAGCTTCCTTGACGTTATTCAGGGAGGATCACCCTTAAACATACCTTACCACAGGTTCTGTGTGTGTGTTTGAGTGTGCATTGCAGAACCAGTAAAAAAGCGTCAATGTAAAGTCCTGTTCGAGTATCTGCCGCAGAACGAGGACGAGCTCGGGCTGAAGGTGGGCGACATCATCGACATCACTGAGGAGGTAAGGGAACGCTTCAGCCTTTTGCGCAGAACTATGCACTGCTGTGTGTTCTGTGCTGGGTGTTGAACACAAATGATGTATATGCATACACACACACACACACACACACACACACACACACACACACACACACACACACACACACACACAAATGTGTGTGTGTGTATATATAGAAATAAAATCCAACATTTTAACTAGATCTTGTGTGTATGTGTTTAGGTAGAGGAAGGCTGGTGGAGCGGGACCATGAATGGGAAGACTGGCCTCTTCCCCTCCAACTTTGTTAAAGAAATGGAGACGAGTGAGGACGGCGAGAGTAACGATGTTTCCGATGAGCCAGGTACTGCTCACTCCACTGCCAGGGCACGTCACAGCATGCCTTAGCTTAGACTCTTGTGTTTCTCGGGCGTGATTGAGTGTATTATACTTTTACACATACTCGCTGTTTAGTCTGATATGTGACTGTGATTTAATACGAGTCACTTCCCAGGAGGCTTTGCTTTTGCAGCGTTGGTGCTTCGTGCATCAGACGGCACTGAGTGACTGACTGTGGGCCTTCTGTAGAATGATCAAGTTTTTAATGAAGTTGTGAAAGAACTTTATGCACAAACCTGTAAATTACTTTCACACATGCACACAGAGCACTGCTGATTTCCATTTAGTGACACCCACAAACCTCCATAAATGGTAACACGTAGAAAGCACAGGAAACACTAAATGACGGGAAACACATAACGATGAGTGAACAGGAAGTAGAAGTTATTTTCACTTGCTCCTTTTCCAGTAAGGAAATTGCATCTCAGTGAAACAGCTCTGAGAAAAGTGAAAAGTAAAAGGGGTGACAAGGAAAAAATCTTTGCACATGAAATCTGCTACGTTTAATGGCTTTTTCTGTTGGACCTGAAATGTTGCGCAACATTCTTATTGTTTTTTTCGAGGCTTACTGTAGAACTTAGAGAGTGGAGGTTGGCATGTGTAGAAGATCCAATACAAGATCTCTTGTAGCACAAACTGCTAATAAAGTATGAAAGGAGTTGTAGCACATATTGTTGAGTATGGAGCTACATAGGTGCAGAGAGGTCAGGTTGCCCATGCTGACGCGTGTCCTCCACCAAATCCTCTACAGTGGATACATGAGCGTCAGAACTGGACCTCAGAGCAATGGAAGAAGGTGGCCTGGTCTAATGGATAACGTTTTCTTTTACAATCTGGGGATGGCCGGGTTTATTTATTTGTGGATGCACTATGGGAAAAAGGCAAGCGAGGTGAGGCAGTGTGACGCTCTGGTTAATGTTCTGTTGGGACATCTTGGGTCCTGCCATTCATGTGGATGTTACTTTAGACACATACCACTCACCTAAACTGAGTTACACCCCTTCATGGAGTCGGTGTTCCCTGATGGCAGTGACCATTTTCAGCAGGATAACACACCCTGACACTGCACACATTGCTCAGGAACGGTTTGAGGAACATAATAATGAGTTTAAGGTGTTGACTCCGCCTCCAGATTCTCCAGAACTCAATCTGATCGAGCGTCTGTGGGACGTCCTGGAGAAACACGTCTGATCCATGTAGGCTCTAGCTCATACACATGCAGGACTTGAAAGATCTGATACTGACGCCTTGGTTCCAGAAACCACGCATGCACGCACGCACCCTCAGACACACACACCCTCAGAGCTCTAGTGGAGTCCAGGCCTCGACAGGATAGGGATGTTTTGTGGCACAAAACTAATTGGTTTAAGTGCGTGTGCTAACAAAGTGTGTGTGTATGTGTGTGTGTAGACAGTAAAGATGAGACCTCCAGTCCAGCTTCCCCTCACCCTGGAAACGGGGTGATCACACAGCCAAAAAAGGTGAAAGGTGTCGGGTTTGGCAACATTTTCCGTGAAGGCTCAGTGAAGCTGAAGCCTCGTCTGTCGTCTGACTCGGAGGAAAAGAAGGATAGAGTAAGCCTGGGTTTCAATACTTTTGCACTGCACTGTATTTATTCACTTATTGCAAACTCTTATCACCCATAAAACTTTAATGTTTGAGACACATTACAAATTCATAATTGCATAGTTTTTACTATCAAAAAGTTTCCCCTGTAGTTTAATGCAGTGTATCTTATTTAATAACATATCAAAGTTTATCTTTAAAACGAAGAAAGATTTGCTTTTTTCCATTTGCTAAAAAATCCTTTGGATAGAAAAGGGCCGTAAATGGTTCAGGCTTGCACTGGTGAAGGTGCTGCTCCTCGACTCGTTCCTATGGCTCTATAAGCATAAGAGTTGCTTATGTCTTATAGCCATGGGCACTGAATCATGAAATGCTAATTATAGCTGTCTGATACTTAACACATGCTCTGCCAACTTTTTTATTTATTTATTTTTTTCCAGTTTGTTTTTATGTTCTACTGCTTTTTTAACACAAAATGTGTCACATTTAACAACTGAGCACAATACCTTAAAAATGAGGAATATAAGAAGAGACAAAAACAGTGAGCTAAATTGTTATTCTCAAAAAATAAAAACTTCCCAAATCTGCCTATGTGCTGTATTCTAACAGGATGAAAAAGTGGTATCCTCCGTTCTCTGCCTGTCTGTCTACGCGGTGACAGTGCAGCAGTAAAGACACATGTGTTTGTGTTTCTTTTCAGCCGATTCCGTCACTACCATCAGGCCCTAAGCCCAGTCTCTTAAACACGGGAGATGCACACAAAATGGAGAAAGATGGAGACAGCAAAGCTAAAGGTGAGTTTCTGGCCCCTGCAGCACAGACTAAAGCAATTATTTGTTAGGATGGCATTTCTTAATCACAGCATTTATATGAATTAAAAATCCTTTGTTTGGTAGCGAAGACCTCGCAAAGTGTGCTATTCAACCTGCTAACATAAAGCCGGCAGCATTATGTAATTTTAATATAGTAAGGCCACTGAACAAGGGAAAGTACAACAGGTCACAATGTCTGACTTAGTTCTTCTGTAGCACTTCCACCAAGGTTTAGAAGTTTGAATGAAGTCATTTCTCAGGCTCTGTATAAAGCATTACTGTAACAATGTTGTATTCTTTCCAAATAGATAAAACTACTACAGTGATAACGTGGTATAAGAATGCCACACCTTAAGAACTGAAATTTTGCAAGAAATTTGCCTGTGTATACGAAGCAATTTCGCCATGCGAGTGAATGGACCGAGCTGAAAACTAAATGCCAGTAAAGTTGCGTGAAGGTCTGGGAGACGTTCAAAACTTGTTTGCGTCATTTGAAAGCCAAGCAAACTGAGTTTGCATTTGTGGGGTCTTTTTGGATTTTATGCAAGATTTAGTGGAGATGTACCACCATGGGTCCCAAGAATGCTGGCAAAGAGCAATGTTGCCAACTCTTCAGTAAGAAAGTAGCTATTGGCTGTCCTAAAAGTCGCTAAATGATGTCATCGCCTAATTTGCATAATGGTCAATTTGCTTGCAATTTTAATGGACACTGTAAGAGAAAGGAATAATGTCATGGGACAGTTAAAAAGTGAGTAAACAGCACTGTAAATATGTTAAGAACTGTAAATGAGCTAGTTTTGGGTGATTCTTTGTCATAGACTTTTTAATTTTGTCACAGAGAGTGGAAGAGATGTGTAAGTGACTGAGAAATGCGAGACTGCGAGTGAAATGTTGACAATGATTTATTTTAGAATGACAGTGAAGAAACTTTTACATTTACATCCCACTCTGTAAACCAAGGTGGGCTCGGCCATTTGCAGTGTGGACACAGTGGTATGGGTCTCCTCTCTGCTCTGACTGCAGCTGGGACTGCTGCGGGAGGCTACATTGAGACTGACCGTCTGTGAGTGCTTTGGGACGGGGGAGGAGCTTACGGCAGCACCTGCTACTTGTTGAGAGTAACTGCAGAACAATACCTGTTTTCACGTCGGAGCCTCCAAAAGTTCTGAAAAGTCTCCAATAACACCAAAAAAAGTTGCTAGATTTGTCGCTAGTCATTTTTCACAAAACAAGTCCAAAACCAAGAGGGTTTGGAACTTTGGGAGTAAATCGTGTTTTTTTTTTCCCTTAATTGATGATGTCAGCTCAGATAATGTAATATGGATTGTAGAATGTTTAAATTGTGCATCACTGTGTGTATAAAGCGCTGCTGTGCGTGTTACTCTGACGCATTTAGTCAGGCTGCAACCCTGCATGATATGCAGTAAGTCATGTAACATAACAGGAACCACACTAATGATGTTAGAAAAAACACACACCTGTACTTATAGTTTTTTCAATGTTTACTGTGTTCACAGTAAAAGAATACTGCAAGGTCACTTTTAATTATGAAGCTACAAACCAGGATGAACTCGACATCAAGGAAGGTGACATTGTGCATTTAATAAGCAAGGTGAGTTGTTGTTAGACTGTCAGTTCTCTTGTTTTTACTAGTTGTTGTCGTCTTCTCCACTTTTGGCTGTTTCACTCTGCTCACACTAGATATTTTTAGTCAGTTTGTGTAATGTGAAATACTGGGGTATACAGAAGTACCAGCATACTTTTGCCATACCATTTACTCAGTTGAGTCTGAATATCAACAATCAGAAACGTGTTGTGATTTATTAACAGCACTGCTACTACATGGCAATTGCTTCTGTCAGGGTGGAGCCCAAGTTACTCAAACGGCTCTAACACCTGATTTGCACAGAATGTTTTTTTAGTGCTCCATAAAACCTACTGACTCTACAGGTAAAATGTACAGTAACCTCCTCTGGGCTTAATTGTGGAAATGGTAAAAAGGAAAAATGCTCTTGCTATACACTGACCAGAGTCCGTGTGTGATGGTTAGTATGAAGTTGTACTGAACTACAATTACCAAATTTGAAATTGCACCGTTGTGGATATAGAGAACTTTATAGTGAAATACACTGATCACAATATGTGGCTTGATCTCTAAATGACTCTAAAGCCTATTTTTTTTTTAATCCTGCAAACATTATTAACAGTTTTGTCAGTTTGTACTTTAATTTTCCAATTACTGTCATGGCCAAAAGTTTTGGGAATGACACAAATATTAGTTTTCACAAAGTTTGCTTTGTGAAATCTTTGTTTCAGTTGTTTCTGTGATGTGCTGAAATATAATTACAAAAAAAAAGGCTTTTATCGACAAGTACATGACATTTATGCAAAGAGTCAGTATTTGCAGTGTTGGCCCTTCTTTTTCAGTACCTCTGCAATTCGACTGGGCTGCTCTCAATCAGAGCAACCCAATCGAATTGCAGAGGTACTGAAAAAGGCTAAATCTGATAGCAACCCATTCTTTCATAATCACTTTTTGGAGTTTGTCAGAATTAGTGGGTTTTTGTTTCTCCACCCACTTCTTGAGGATTGACCACAAGTTCTCAATGGGATTACGATCTGGGGAGTTTCCAGGCCATGGACCCAAAATTTCAATGTTTGACTTTTGCCTTATGGCACGGTGCTCCATCGTGCTGGAAAATGCATTGTTCTTCACCAAACTGTTGTTGGATTGTTGGCAGAAGTTGCTGTTGGAGGGTGTTTTGGTACCATTCTTTATTCATGGCTGTGTTTTTGGGCAAAATTGTGAGTGAACCCACTGCCTTGGATGAGAAGCAACCCCACACATGAATGGTCTCAGGATGCTTTACTGTTGGCATGACACAGGACTGATGGTAGCGCTCACCTTTTCTTCTCCAGACAAGCCTTTTTCCAGATGCCCCAAACAATCGGAAAGAGGCTTCATCCGAGAATATGACTTTGTCCCAGTCCTCAGCAGTCCATTCGCCATACTTTTTGCAGAAGTTCAATCTGTCCCTGATGTTTTTTTTGGAGAGAAGTGGCTTCTTTGCTGCCCTTCTTGACACCACGCCATCTTTCAAAAGTCTTTGCCTCACTGTGCGTGGAGATGCGCTTACACCTGCCTGCTGCCGTTCCTAAGCAAGCTCTGCACTGGTGGCACTCCGATCCCGCAGCTGAATTCTCTTTAGGAGACGATCCTGGCGCTTGCTGGACTTTTTTGGACGCCCTGAAGCCTTCTTAACAAGAATTGAACCTCTTTCCTTGAAGTTCTTGATGATTCTATAAATTGTTGATTTAGGTGCAATCTAAGTAGCCACAATATCCTTGCCTGTGAAGCCATTTTTATGCAACGCAATGATGGCTGCACGCGTTTCTTTGCAGGTCACCATGGTTAACAATGAAAGAACAATGATTTCAAGCATCACCCTCCTTTTAACATGTCAAGTCTGCCATTCTAACCCAATCAGCCTGACATAATGATCTCCAGCCTTGTGCTCGTCAACATTCTCACCTGAGTTAACAAGACGATTACTGAAATGATCTCAGCAGGTCCTTTAATGACAGCAATAGAATGCAGTGGAATGCTTTTTTCGGGATTAAGTTAATTTTCATTGCAAAGAAGGACTATACAATTCATCTGATCACTATTCATAACATTCTGGAGTATATGCAAATTGCTATTATAAAAACCTAAGCAGTAACTTTTCCAATTTCCAATATTTATGTAATTCTCAAAACTGGCCACGACTGTACACCCTCTTTCAGTTATACAGCGTGGTTTTATTTATCAGGGCTAAATGTCAATTGTGTGATCTGCACCAACCTCCATGATCAAACTGATGATCTCAAGTGACAACAAAACATATTATATAGTTAAATACATAGTCTTTTAAAGAGAAATTTTATTTTCATATTTTATTTGATTTCTTAAGGAAATCCTTTTTAAAGCAAGCGAATTTTCAGAAATCAGGTGGGAAAAATAATTGCACCCCATAACTTAGTAACATGCAATAACAAACAACCTTTAGCAAGAATAACTTAGTGTTTTGTGTAGGAGTTTATCAGTCTTTCACACCGCTTTGAATAAATTTTGGCCCGCTTTGTCCACACCATTGCTTCAGTCCATTGCTGTTCGAGGGCGTTTATTTATGTACACACAGCTGTCTTAGACTCCCACCACAGCGCCTCAGTGAGCACAAGGTCTGGACTTTGACATATTTTCACTTACTGTTTGTCATATACCATGCCTTTTCACAACCAATTTAACTTTTTAAATATTAGACTCTAGTATTAAATTAAGGCAAGTCAGAGTTTTGTTTCTGCTGCTTTGGATTAAAGATGTCAGAGTGACGCTGTGATTGTAACTCACCAGCAGTGCCAGATAATTAACAATAGATACACTCCCAGGGATGTGTTATTAAACATTGTGTGTGTGTGTACGTGTGTGTACGTGTGTGTACGTGTGTGTACGTGTGTGTACGTGTGTGTGTACGTGTGTGTGTACGTGTGTGTGTACGTGTGTGTGTACGTGTGTGTGTACGTGTGTGTGTACGTGTGTGTGTACGTGTGTGTGTACGTGTGTGTGTACGTGTGT
>JAAGKR010012583.1:0-16101 GCA_011419295.1 Clarias macrocephalus
GGAGATGAAGCCGCTGTTAAAACCGACCTCCGGGCCTGGTGAGTCCGTCCCTCACTGACTCCCGCGTCTGGGTCGAGCTCACGCCTCCAGGGGTCTTTACTAACAGAACCATCAGATTCAGCCGGAGCATGAATGGATAAATGCTCTGTTATTATGATTGTTTTTTTTTCTCTAATATATAGATTAGTTTTTTTATTAAAGGGCAAAAATATACAAGCCTTTCATCAAGCCCCAAGAACCGCCCACTTTCACTGAAAGGAGCCATTTGACGAATGGAGATGACCTTTAATATCAACCAGCGTGTGAGATTAAATCCTGGCTGTAACTCAGGCGTGCGGTGTGGTATAGAAACTGGCTCGTCTTTAGCGTGTCGACGTTCACGTACAGGAACACAGAAAAGAAAGAGAAGACACACGGGGCAGTGAGTACACAAGGTCGTACGGAGGAGCGGAGGCGTGGAGGCCTGCATACACATGGAAAAGCATCTCCACAGAAGGTTCTACCCATGAAAGAGAGCATGATCACGCTACGTGAAAGGCGTCTATTTTTACAAAATTCACTTTTCAGTCGTTTAGATGAATCTCCAGTGTACGTGGAAATGTAAACAAGTGAAGTAGATCTCCGTCCCCCTCCTATGTGACCTCATATACGTAGAGCCCCTCCCACAGCTTCTTGTTCTCTGGAGGGGCGTTAAAGGTGTGAAAAGACACATTACCAGAGGAGCATTACAACAGGAGACCCGAGTGTTACCGATCGGAAGGGATTTTGATGTGTGATCTGGCAACCTGGTTATCCTTGTGTTTACTTTTCAATTTGGGTCTGAGTTTTGTCCTGCGCACATTTAATAGCTGTTTGGGGTTTTGGGGACACTTGTGAATCCAGGTCTGAATGTTTGTTTGGATTATATTTGTGTGTGTGTGTGTGTGTGTGTGTGTGTGTGTGTGTGTGTGTGTGTGTGTGTGTGTGTGTGTGAGTGAGAGAGAGAGAAGATCGAGCGACAAACGATGTGTCCTACAGATTTCCCCAGAGAGATCCTGAAAGGCTGTGCTGCGACTGTTATCAGGCAAAATGGTCATAAATGCTTCGTTTGAAAAAGCCATCAGTGTGTGTGTGTGTGTGTGTGTGTGTGTGTGTGTGTGTGTGTGTGTGTGAGAGAAACACACTGTGACAGAGAGCACAGCTGTGCCATGACCAATTTAAGTGCAAATAAATACAAAATGTGGTGTTATTCATCAGTCTAAAGTGAAAAAACACTTGGAATAACTACGTCTGAGCAGCAGGACGCAGCCGTCTGTCTCAACCTGACGAGGACTTACGGTCCCGGGGACACACGTACTAGGGACGGGAATCACCAGGGACGTGCCGATACCACATCATCACGATACTCACGATCCGGTTCAAGTCGTATTGCGATTCTCTAAGGTGTTGTTCGATTCCTAAACAAACGTATTTAGCTAATAATTCCCTCCCACCACACAGGATGCTGCAGTTCAGAGCGCTCCACCTGCAGGATTATTAAGGAACTGCAACTTCAAACACAAGGGTGAAAATCGCTAAAGTGGGACGATTAACATTGACCCTGTGTATCTTCACCTGTATGTTAATCAGTGATTTATTAATTAATTTTTTTTTAAATTATCATTTTAACATTGTAAAGCAGATTTGAAATTTTGTTACTAAAATGTATGAGGTGACCAAAAGGGTCAAATTTTATGAAATGTTCACCCGAAAAATTCATTTGTTTTACCTCAAGGGAAACAAAAGAAAACTAAAATATGTACTAAAACGTGCTAAGACCCGTCTCCAGCGTGGGGGCCCGTCTTATTCGTCATTTTTCTTTCTTCTCTTCTTTATAAATTCCTTTTACCTTGCCTTTTTTACATTATTTCTTTATTTATTCCTTTCTTTCTTCCAGTTTCCTAATTTGTTCCGTCTTCCTCCACACTGTCCCTTTACCTTCTTTCTTATCTTCTTTTTGCTCCACTGTCTGTTCTCTCATTTCTTTCATGCTTTCTTTTCTGTCCTTTTTGTTAGCTTCGTTCTTTTCTTCTTTTTTTTTTTATTTACCATAGACCAGATGTCCTTTTTTTTCCATCCCGATTTCTTTGAGCCTGTCTAATGTCCTTCTTTACTTCCTTTTACCCTCTGATTATCTTGCTTTCTTTCATCTTAGCTCATTTATCTGTCCATGCTCCGTTATTTATTTATTTATTCCTTTCTTTAGTCCAACTCTGGAGTCTCAGCTCCACCCAGGAGTCAACGTTTTATTTCCCCAAACCCATCGAATTAGCAGTTTTAACTTTTATATATCGATGAACACTGAGGACGTCACTGTGATGAAAAACATTTCTCCCGCTTAAATCAGAAATGCGAGTTAGAGACGCTTTGTAATGTCCTGAAGAGCTAAACGTGGTGTTGCACACCAGATTGGAGATTTGCATCGTCAAACATATGAACTGAACGCCGCGTACGTCCGGGAGCCGTTCAAAACTCGTTCTTGTCAGGGCGAAGCCAAGCAAAGTGAGTTTTTCAGTCAGCGAAAGCTGTTTCGAAAAAATTAACCCAGGATACCAGTGTAGAAATGCCATGCGTTCAAAAGCTACACGTCATATATCGCAGTTTTTTTTTTATATATAATATTTTTAGGTGGCTGAAATGGATTTTCTGCATTTACAATATTTAACAAACATTTTTACAAAAATTAAAAAATGTGTATCGTCATACAAATATTCATCTTAACAACTCTTCATCTTAAAATAAAGAAAGGCAGAGGACAAAATGTGAGCTTTAAGACCATCGTAAAAAATTCCCGAGCATGTCGTATAAGTTCACACAATCGCTTTAATCGAGCGGACATGAAGGTTATTTGTTTTGATTTTATACTGCATGATTCTTTTATCATAATCAATCATGAATTTGACTGCTAAAGGGGGGAGGAGCTTATTCACTCACAAATCTTTCTCCAGCATTAGTGGAGTTTTCACAGCTTTTTGCAAAAACACTTTATTTTTTTTTTTATAAGTGTACTTTAAACATGACTCACTGCAACAGGAAGTACACTAGTATGCTTGAGCACTTGACATCCAGCACCTAACAAGGAGCTGCAGTGTTTTATCCTCCCGCGTTTATCTGAACACAGAGCGTCTTATTATAAAGTCAGAACGGACGGTGCGTCCTGCGGGCCTACTCATCTGTACCGGCGCGAGCGAACGCGTGATTAACACACACACACGTCTCATCGGTGTGTACGATCAAACAGAGAGCACGCAGGGATGAAATGGAGATGAGACACGAGACGGGACGTGAGACAACCCGACACGTCCCGTCACGTCTGAGTACAAAGAGGACATTTGTTTCAGGTGACACAGCGTGGCATTTTGTACATTGTGCCTGTTTTTTTTGTTGTTGTTTTTTTGGTAAATAAATAAATAAATAAATAAATGAATGAATAAACAGAAATAAATGGTTGACCTTTTCAGTGATGCGTGCTCATTAAAATGTATTCCTCCCTCCACTCTGGGCTCTCCACAGGAGAACCCGTATTGTGGGCCGTCCGGACGCGACCGTGTACGCTCTGAACCCTTTGCTGAAACGCAGCGTGAGCGGGAACACCGCGGGAAAAAATAATTCTTTAAAAAAAAAAAAAAGGTCTTCATGCTGCTCTACTTGAAATGATTTAATGTTTTCCGTTTGAGACGCCCTGATGAGTTTAATATTTCCTTATCAGGCTGCGCAGCAGTGCCGATTTATCTAGTGCCATATCGGGGAATACAAATGAAGCTTTTAGTTTTCTGCATAATTGCTTTTCCAACTTGGGAACGCAAAAAAAAAAAAAAAACTCTGTAAAGCATTCAGGTCTATAAATCTCTATAAATCTACAGGTCTGTGCAAAAGTCCTGACCCCACCCCCCCCCCACCCCCCTGCAATTTTTTCTTATTAAATTTAATTAAGTGATGTAGATTAAATTACTGAAATGGGAACAAATGGTTTGGAGCGACAGGCTGGTACAATAAAAAAATAAAAATAACTAAAAATACTGTTGGTGCAAAGCTGCAATGATCGGGCCCAAGCACCTGCGCTATTGCCACCTGGGCACACCAGGAAGACAGTAGGGAAATACCAATACCATTATGACATATATATTTACACACACACACACACACACACACACACACACACACACAGTACATTAATATATAAAACTAAGAAAAATTATTAGCCAATTTTTACCATAAGTTCAACGCGTCCTCACAGCTGACCGGTTCGAGATATCAAAAATTCCTTCGCAATTTTGCATCCTCTGTGTCTTGAGATTATATTGGCCCAGTTCGGTGGCGATCATATAAATCCCCTAGGAGGAGTATTTAAAATTCCTTTGGGTGCGTTTTGCAAACAACCCAAAATAGCTGACTTCCTGTTGAGTTGAGCTCATTACATGCAGAGCGAAAGTTGTTCAGTTCAATGAGATCTAAATGTGTAAGGAGTTTAACATGTTCACATGCAAGTGCGTATGAGCTATGCGGCACAATCTCCTGCAAATTAAAAATTATTTGCTTATGTAACAACCTCAGCAAAGACCTCATTTCCCCTCTCGTCTGTTCCAACCACTCAGCATTCAGCATCAGCGGTATAGTGATTGATAGGTCACTGTGTGGCTTAACAAACTGCTCAGGTACAGAAAGTGAAATGAAAATAAGAATCGAGGAAGCCTGGAGAACTGTTCCTCAAGACTACATTAAAAATACAAGAGCTTCTGGAGCTTTGGGAGAAAAAATATGAAGAACTGCATTACTTTAACAGATGGATGGGCGAAGGGAAATAAAGAAGGAAAAGAGAGATTATTGTGATGGGAAAAATTGTTAAGAAAAATGCAAAATAATTTTTGTTAAATCATTTCTACATTCCCAGTGTGTGTGTGTGTGTGCGTGTGTGTGTGCGTGTGTGTGTGTGTGTTGATCACATGTTAAAATTTATAGACAGGTTTGACATTAAAAGGTGGGATCAATTTGTATCGCCCATCACATCATAGAACAGTTAAGTTAGGGCGGTTAAAAAAAAAAGAAGAAAAATAAATCAATACTAATGCTAATATTAATGGACACTAAAAATGACTATCGTATTAAACACTAATTTGCAACAGTATCAATGCTAACTGTCAGTTAGCATTAATAACACTGAGCTGAACATGGAAAGTGCTGCTGCTGAAGTTCAAAAGAATCAAAAAAAAAAAAGTGCCATTTGGAATTGGTGTTTTGTGTCCGAGGCAAATGACCAGGGAAAGGCCGAGGATGTCGATGAGCCTGTATGCAAACAATGCTACAAAGTTGTGGAGAACCACAACAACCTCGGTGACCTGTGGGCGGGGCCGCGAGTCTCACTGAGAGCTATCTCAGTGTATATTTTATATATTTTTATTTCTCTAAAATAAATTTCTCTTTTAAAAGCCTGTGACCTAAAAAGAAGGATTTCTGTGTGAGTCTAAATTTAGAAGTAAATTATAAGGAAAGTTAAGCTGAAGACTTTGCAATATTTACAGTTCCTGTAAGGTTGGTCAAGGCCAGTGTCATTACTTTCTTTATTATTATTATTACTTTTCTGTTGAATCACAATTCAAAAGCAATGTTTGATTTTCATCTGATAAGTTGATCTTCATTAAAATATTATTTATTAGTACTTTTGTCAGTTTCTAATTAGTTTTTCCTTTCTTTGAAGGACACCTTCATCCAAGCCCTTATTGATTTATACTGTATCTATTTATTTATTCTTTTTGTTTGTTTTGCATTATATTAAACAACCATCCCACATCAGCCTGCTCTCTCACCGAGGGACGGTCCAACACTCAAGTCTCTTCTGGACAGAAATTGGAGGGTGTCTTTTGATTTTTTTTTTTTTTTTTTTTGCGTGACCCACTTCAGATCATGAGCATGCCTGTCTCTCTCTCTCTCTCGCTCCCTCACCTGTGCCGTCGGGCGTGGCTCTGACGTAGGTGGGCAGCATTTTGACGGACGCCGAGTCGTGCGTGTCCCGGGCGAGTCCCCTTTTCATCTGCACCTCCATCCTCTTCTTCACCTCCATCAGTTGTTCGCGGCTGAGCCGCAGCGTGTCCAGGACCTGCTGGCGCTCGGCGTGCTGCTTCGCCAACCTGTAGGCCACCGCCGTTACCATGGCAGCGCCCTTTCCGCTGCCGTCCTCTGACCGCATGAAGCGCACGTCGCAGTCGGGGACTAGACAACGCACCATCTTGTGTAGCCGCCGCGCGAACCTGAGCAACAAATACACACATATTGATTTATATATGAAGAATCCAATGCATTAGCATCATGGACATTAGCATCGTGGCGTGAGTGACCTTTTCCCGTTATGGTGGTGAGGAATCGCGGTACTCACTGCGGGTGGTTCTTGTACACGGAGCCGTCCACTCCGATCGTCGTACGCATCCGATCTACGGCTTTGTTGTCGCGGATTTGGCGCAGCACGGCGACGAGCGCCGCCGCGCACAGATGAGCCGCTCGCGTCGACACGATCTCACACACGCGCTGCACGGCCACGCAGTCCTCAGGAGACGGATCCAAGCCCAGATCACGCAGAACCTTCACCACACACACCAGGCCTTCCTTACTCCTACACACACACACACACACACACACACACACACACACACACACACACACACACACACACACACACACATAGCGGTTCAGAAAAGGGTCCTGATCCCATTCCGCTGTTAGAATGAGATTATGTGTTGAGACAGATGATAAAACACCGGATACGATCAGGTCCGCGGTGTTGGCCGTGTTAGTCTCTCTGGGGATTTCTGAAACCCGATTTAATAAAAGCAGTTTGGAGGCAGAGCTTTATCTGGAATTTGGCTTTAAATCTGGCGTGGGCGAGGCCTAAACCCAACTCTGTTAAAACTTACTGTATAAACAAACAGGATTCTCACCAGACAGGTGCAGACACCACTAGCAGAAAAAAAAACTGAACATGAGACATTATGTAAAAAAAGAGGGTATTTGACTACTTTTCCATCCAGCCCACTTTGTTTCTACAGCGCAACGTTTTATGATATCACAAGTCAAGAAGGGAAAGAAGCATTTAATGTTTTTTTTTTTTAAGAAAGACTGGAAAGTCATCAAAAAAATAACTTTTTTTTCAAGACAGTTACTGATTTATAACTACTTTACGAAGCTCTAACGCAGGGGTCGCGACCTTAAACACTCACAGAGCCCCCGGGATCAAACCCTTCTGACATCTAAAAAAAGATCACGCTGCATGTATCGTTCCTTACCGTTATGCTATGTATAAAAAATAAATAAACTGTAGTGTGTTGCATTTATGAACTCAATGAACTGCTACAGAGGAAATGAAGTTTTATTTCTGCACGCAACAAAAACTATAAAATAAAAATAAAATACTGTTCGAGTCGTCCTCGTGTTTCTGAAATAAAATAAAGCCGAACCTGAATTATCCAGCTGCAGCAAAATAAACATGCCGTCTGCGTCTGCGTGCCGTCGTCCTTTTAACGCGTCACGTGTACTGGAGCCGCAGTCGGGTCCATTTATATAAATCGCGTGTCGGCAGTCGAGACACATAGTTTGAGCAACAAAAAATTAAACATGTTTTATTTTTATTTAACAAGATCACCATAATCTTCACTTTTAGAATTACATTAAAAAAAACTTTTTTTTAAAAACTAACAAACTAAAATTTTATAGATTTTAATTAAATACTAATTATTAAGCTTAAGATGGTCTAATTAAGGGCGTGTGTTACTAAAAGAACAGGTTATTATTATGAAACACGGACGCTGAGGGGATTTCTTTTCGAATTTACTGCACACTGAAGTTCATATCAGAACTGGATGAAACAGCCGAGGAACATCCAGCCTCATAAACTGCGACATTCAGTCCTTTATAAAGTTTTTCCCCCAAATTGTCAAAACCGATAATCGATCAAGTCAGTCTCATTATGTCATGGTGTTTCAAAGAAAACTGGAACGAACCAGTTTAACAATTGCACTTTTTCTTCCTCTATTTCTCCATTTCTCCATTCGTTCTTTCAGCACAACACTGTCTCTCGTTCAGCAGGAGGAATCGAAGCGAGGAGAAAAAAGCAGTGCTGAAGGAGGCTGTCAGGGACGACACGCAGTCAGAGGAAGAAAAAAAACAAAAAGACAGAGATGAAGAGCGGTCCTGATCCGACGGCGCTTCAGAAAAAAAACAACAAACAAGACAGAGCCGCGACATACGGAGGAACCCGCTGATCGTCCTCGCGGCTGCAGCGATGCTCAACACCAGTCTCGAAACTTTTCAGATATTCTCTCTTCGGTTTACTGTCGAAGCGTCTCTCCGCGCGGTCCAGAGTGAGCGCGTTAGTCTGGCTAATAAAGTGACGTTTAAATAAGACTGGCAGCAAATCAAATACATTTACGGCACTAATCTGAAACACAATTAAAATTAATTGAGAGAATTACACCCCTAACAACCACATGACCAACGAGCAGAATAACAAGTCGGGACATTTTCATTTCACAAAGGTTTCATATGAGATACAGAACCGTCAATTCCAATTCAAGTGCAGCGAGATGGAGCAGAAATGTCACTCAGGACGTCAACGCTAATTCGATCCATTAACCCTTTAGGGAAGAACTTTTGTTTGTTTGTAGGATCACGTTATTGTTATTAATCTAGAGCTTCATTTTGTGACAAAATATAGAAGGCACACGAGGAGAGAGCGATGGCTCAGGAGAGAAAATGTTCAGAAGGGCTTTTTTTTTTTGTAACAGAGAGGTTAATTGGTCCTGGTGCCAGTGAGCATGAAAAAGAGAGAGAGAGAGAGAGAGAGAGAGAGAGAGAGACTTATAATCTTTTTAGAGGACAAAATGAGGGCCGTGTTAAATGCCAGCTCGTCCCAGAGGCCACGGCATGGACACGGACACACGGTGCCGTGAGAGACGCCAGGACGCAGAAGACTTTACCAGTCAGAGCACATGATTAAAAAACAGGACATTAAATTCTGGACCTCATTGTGTGTGTGTTTTGTACAAGTTATTCCATGGCCTGAGATCATCGTGTGTGTGTGTGTGTGTGTGTGTGTGTGTGGGAGACGTGGCAGTGCTGTGAGTGGTGCTTAACCGCTTGAGATTTGAAGGACTTCCGATCATCCTCTCACTGAACCTGACTCATGTGTGTAAGGGCGGCGCTGAGGGCGGCGCTATTAATAATACACACATTCGAAACACACACACATGAAACACACACACACACACGCGCGCATTAGAATGGTACTGACTTGTCGTTCTCGATGTCCGAGACGTAGCTGGTTTTGAAGTGGCCGGTGACGAGCAGCTCGGGCGTGGTCCGGCCCTTAAACAGCAGTCCTGCTTTAGTCATCTTCACCAGAATGATCCGCACCAGCTCACCCATGTACATCCCACTGATCATCTTCTCAAACCTGCAAACACACACACACACAAAACACACACACACTCTTATTTATAAATGTATTGACAATAGAGGTGGCCGTGATATATGGTATATGGTACATTTCCACTAAAGGAGGCGTGGCTTGTCCTCCACGCAAATCAGTCATACTAAAGTAGGCGTGGCTTGTCATTTGTGCATGCCAGCTATACTTAAGGGGATGTGGCTTGTCGTCTGTGCACGCGAGTTACACAAAAGAAGGCGTGGCTTGTCCGCTGGACATAAGGAGGCGTGGCTTGCCCCCTGTTCAAGTCAGGTTCAGTAAAAGAGGCGTGGCCTGTCATAGGTACAAGTCAGTAACAGTAAAGGGGGTTACTGGGCTTATCCTCTGTGCAAGTCAGTTACGCAAAAGGAGGTGTGGCTTGCTCCCTGTGCATGTCATTTATACCACAGGGGGCGTGGCTTATCTTCTGTGCCAGTCAGTTACTGTAAGGAAGGCGTGGCTTGTTCCCTGTGTATGTTATTCACACTAAAAGAGGAGTGGTTTGTCTTCAAGGCATGTCAGTTACACTACAGGAGGCGTGGCCTATCCTCTGTGCATGTTGGTTACACTAAAGGAGGCGTGTTTAGCCCTCTGTGCATGTCAGTCACAGTAAAGGAGGCGTGGTCATGTCAGCGTGGGTGAAAGTGTCTCACTTCATACACAAGGCCTGTGTGCCTCACTTACTCACTAAATACTTTACAACACACCACTTTATCATTGACGACTGACCCCGTGACCTCACTGAGGAACTGCGAGCTGCTCTTAAATAAATGTTTCATGCCTCGTGTCACACTACAACCAGCAGATCTGGAACAACCTTCACACTTATCACTGCCACTTCAATAACAAGGACAAAAACTGTCTGCTGCCTGCGTCTTGAAATGTACAAGTCTAATCTCCTTCAGTAATAAAGTCCCGGCGTGTGTGTGTGTGTGTGTGCGCCTCAGACTGTCCTGTTCCCGTTCAAAAAGAGACAGAACACGCAGATAAGCACAAACACATTCCTTAAATTCAGCCCTCTGGAAGAGAAACGCCCGAGCCGTGCACATGACGCCTCGATACAGCGCGCGCGGCTCTCGCGCGGTCACTCACAGCTGTTTCCCGGGGTTCAGCGATCCAGCGTCGATCTCGCGGTCAAAGTCGGTGCGGATGTCTTCGAGCGCTCCGTCGTCCCCGAACGCTCCCCACTCCATGTTCACACACATGCGGCCCTCGTCTCCCTCCACCAGCTCCAGGTTCCTCATCTCCTCCATGTAGCACGCGTTCGTACCCGTACCTACACACAGACGAAAAAAAAATTATGTTTTTTAAATGTCATTATGAAACAGGTACTCATGGGAGAGAGAGAGAGAGAGAGAGAGAGAGAGAGAGAGAGAGAGAGAGAGAGGGAGGACTCGCCTACGATGAGGCCGATCTCGCAGTTATGGTCGTCGAAGCCGCAGGTCATCATGGTTCCCACGGTGTCGTTGATCACGGCGACGATGTCGATGTCAAAGTCCTGACGGAGGAGCAAAAGAGACGGCTTTGAAACGTAGCACAACAACAATAACATTAAGGCTTTTATTTCTGTCCTGGCGCTGAAGTCAGATCCATGATCACTCCTCTCAGATTTTAGATAAGTATTATAAAAAACTTTACAAATCGGAACAATTATGGAAAAAAAAATCCTTAAATCAATGACGGTTTTGGATATTTAACATGATGTATAAAGTCTATGCTGAAGTCTCTTCTGTTTATTATTTTTATTTGTTTATTTTTCAAATGATTGAATTACAGAATATAGTATCAATGTTTTGATCAAAGATTTCCATGTTTGAGATGCGCCGCTACCTCGGCATACGCGTTTAATCAGTTCCTGAGGCGAGGTCTGCACGTCAACGCAAAAACATATAATCCGCGCAAAAATATCACCAATATTACCAATTCCCAACATTATAACGTTATCATATTTTTTTCATACAAAAAGAGAAAAAACATGTAAATAAAGAAAAATATGAAATAAAAACGCGTTTATTAAACCTCACTTAACCTTAATTTATGATCCTCTCCTTTAGAAACCAAACTGAAAGCGGCTCCCTTTTCTTCTTGCTAACATTCTCGGGACCCGCGGTGCCACGTCTTCAATAAATAATGCTAAAAAAATAAAAAAACGCAACTCTCTTCACTTCACTTGGCTTTCCACTGACTCAGACAAGTTTTATCCGGTTCCCAGACATACGCGTGACTTTCTGAGCCGGTTTGGTCGATCGTACGCCGAAAACTCTTCGTATTCTGAGGTAAAATTTCTTGTAAAACGTCAGTTCTTGAGGCGAAAATCCGTCAGACGGGGAGTTCGAATGCAGAGGTACCGCGAGGTATTCGTTTATTATTATTATTATTATTATTATTATTATTATTATTGTTGCTATTCTAATGCGTACTTGCCTGGCAGGTGATAAAAAGAAATAATGCAAAGCATTTTCAATTTGTTTTGCACCTTGAAACTGTAACTAAAGCACAAGATAAAGCAGGAGATTCTTTTATGATGGATTACACAGAAGCACCACTGATCAGTGTGTCCCCGTAACCCCGGGCCGAATCCGCTGGCTGAAACAGCAGGTACATCACACACCTGCGGGGGAACGGGGAAACACTGCTGATCTCATAAAGAGGGGAAGACGAGAGCAGGAACACTGTCGCAGCTCACAGCTGAAATCTTTCATCGCCTGCTGATTTTGTTTTTTTTTTTGTTCCTGATGTGGAACAAACAGAGGCTTAACAGGAGATGCTGATGATGATGATGATGATGATGATGAACGTGTTTGTGTGTTAACCCGCCTGCCGAGCTTTACCGCGTCACTCTGGCTAACGCTTACGTAAAATCTTTTGTTAATTCCTAATTACGCCGTGTGAATTAAACGCTAACTGGATCCGTAGTGCGTCGCACCCACAAGCGTGAACGCTATGCTACACGCGCCGAAAAGAAGCGAACCGGGGAACTTCGCCGAGAGTTTTCTGAGAGACTGATGATGAAACCCTGAGCAACGACGACAGGGCAAAGCTCATCTCCACAGAGGACACACGTGAGCACACGTGGACTTATTTCATTCGGAACAGCAGATGAAAACTCTCACGCCGCTTCATCCGGCAGGATTAGTGATGTCACCGAGGCGCTACCAGGGGAAAGATGATTGATGCGCGATGATTTTTTACAAGACGTGAGGAGAATATTCCAGATCGGAGGCGCTTTAAAAAGATTCCCTTCACGTCCGTCTCGGTCGTCGCAGGTCTTACCCCTCTCTTTTTGATGGCTTTCCTCAGCAGCATGACCACGTCTTTCCCCTCCACGCCACTCGCCTTGAAGCCCTTGGTCCACGACACCAGGATGCTCTGCAACCACACACACACACACAAATGTTAATTATAAAAATAAAGATGTTTTTAAACAAGAATGTGAAACAAAAGAGGCGAGGTTTGTGAAAGCATCATTGTGTCAGTTGTACACCTAACCTAGTTTAGCCTAGCCTAGCCTAGCTTAAAGACGCTCATTAGCCGACAGTTGTGTAAAAACTAACACAACGCTTACTAAACTATAAAGCATTAAATATCTTTCACGTTTCTCGAATGCTGTACGGAAAGTAAAGAACAGGACCCCTTGTTGCGCGATCGAGTAGCTGAACAATAACTGCGGCTCTCTGGTGCCACCTAGCGTCACTAAAAACTACTGCACTGTTAGCAAGGCGGAAAAAAATAATTAAAATAAAAAATTCTAAGTAAGGTTTCTGGTGAATGCAAATCATTTAACCTCCATCGTAAAGTAAAAAACTAATCATATTGTGGAATCAAAGGGCTAAAGCTTGTAACTATGGAAAAAAAAACATGGCTATTCAAACTCTTGATAAATCAATTTTCTGCTTTAGGTGACATTATTAGTCAGGGTCATTACAAAACTGTTAAACGTGTAAACACTCATTTTTCTGCACTTCATAGCTCGAATAATGATGTAACTCCAATTAAATTCTTTTAAATTTTTTTTAAATATTTTTTTTTAAAGAGGCACCAAAATGTCATAGAGAATGCAGACTTTAATTACAACATTAATTAAAGGAATAAGCCCCAAAAGTTAAAACATTTACACCACACACACACACAGGCTCACCTCATCCAGTTTGGTCTGCTGGCAGGGGAAAGAGAAGGTGAAGCCCAGCGGCAGTTTCTGCTCCTTGATGCCGAGTTTCTCCAGGAAGTTGGCGAGGCATTCAGCGATGTGGTCAAAGAGCTGAGAGACAGAGAGAGAGAGACAGAGAGAGAGAGAAAGAGAGAGAGAGAGGGACAGAGAGAGAGAGACAGAGAGAGAGACAGAGAGAGAGAGGGACAGAGACGGAGAGAGAGAGAGAGAGAGAGAGAGAGAGAGAGAGAGAGAAGGCACTGATTAAACTACAACAACTTTTAGCAAACAGCTTTTACCCTCATATAATCCAGATAAAGTTTGTGTACCCATGCTAAGACCGTTAACACAGGTCTCAGATCCCCTGAAGTGTGTGTGTGTGTGTGTGTGTTAATGCTCCCAGTTGAAACGACCCTCAGATAATGCGTTTTTTATCCATTCCTCAAAATTTCACTCCTCCTCTGAACGTGCCATTTCAGTGTCTATGTAAATGACCTCCAGCTGAGACATCCCGAAACAAGCCGGGGGAGGGGCGCTTCCTTTATGAGGTCACTTTAGAGGAGAAATCTAATCCTCTTGTTTAAGCTCTTGCTAATACAAACCTGGAAAAGCCCCAAAAGCAGGGAATTTGTCTTTCAGGGTTTCTTTTATTTCTTCACGCCTAAAAAGTGCATTTTCTATAATAAATCCATTTTAAACTTGAGATGAAGCGAGAGCTTAAATAGGCCGACATGTCTAGAATTTTAATCATGAAATAAATCTTTTGTAAAAAATAATAATAATAATAAAAAATTATATACAGTATATCACATGAATACATACAGAAAGTTTCCCCTCAGGTTTTCAGGACGCTCAAACTTTTGCACTGCTCTGGTCAAACCCTGATCATGATCACAGCAACATTAAAACTTTCTTTAAAAATACAAATCAAACAGACGAGAAGTCTAAATGATCGGTGTTTCAGAAACGCTTCATTCTTGCAGAAACGTGTCGAGTAGGTAGAACACTAGACGTCTAGACGTGTAACCTCCAGTACACGTGTCTCACAGTGTGGGTGTTTGATGAGGAATAACTGAGACGCACAGACCTAAAGTGATGTTCATTTGCTGATTCTTTAGTTTAGGGGAAGGACATTTTCAGGGGAATCACTCGTGTTCTACAGCAGGGTTTCTCCCAACCACTCCGGGACAATCTGGTACTGAATTTTAAATATCTATATATATATTTCTTTATTTTATTTCCATTACATTGACTATCGGACTCAGATGTTTTATTTTGAAAAATTAATGAGGAAATCTTTCCCACACTTACTGTACTGTCTGTATCAGTTTAGATGATCGATAAAAATTAAGCTAAATGTTGCTGCATGCTGTGTTATAACTTTAGCTAAAAATGAGTAAAAATCTAAACGTCTCTGGAGAACTTCTTTGAAAAATATATATAATAATATAAAAAAAAATTATGTAAATTATCAAAAAAAAAGAAAGAAAAAAGCCAAAATACCCAATAACACGACAGCAGAGGAGGCTGCAAACAAAAAAAATTAATAAACCAAAAAAGTGTTAAGTGTGTTTAATCTTCTGGCGCTAGCGCTGAAAAAGCTGCAGTGATGTCTGTGTCAGAGATGAAGACAGGTGTGTGTGTGTGTGTGTGTGTGTGTGTGTGTGTGTGTGTGTGTGTGTGTGTGTGTGTGTTCCTCACATCGCTAAAGGTCTCCATACTTTTAACTTTTCCTAAACATTTCATCAACATTCGATGCCTCTGGGTTTTTTCCTTCGTCCTCTACACTACACTACTAATGAGAAACGTTTTCTTCTTCATTTTTTCTCACTAAGTTTATTCTCTTTTCTTTTGTCAGTCTTTCAGTCAGTCATTATCTCTGCCATCTCTGTGAAAGGCTCTAATTTGCTGGGGTTTTTTTGTCTGGTTTTTTTTTTTTTTTTCGTATTCCCCCTCGAGCACTTCTTGTGCATGTGGAGGAGTTTGTACAGATTAAAGAAATAAGAGCTCAGGACAAAAGAACATCCTCTTTTTGTTAATCTCTTGTCTTTATACAGGAAGTGAGGACGCGAGCCGGAGGAGGAAAAGGACAAAAGCCTGACAGACGAACATCAAAGGATACGAAACGCAGGGAATCAGACACACATCAAAGGGAAAAATAAAGAGAACTGAACACACACACACACACACACACACACACACACACACACACACACACACACACCTCTGTCCCGCTGCCCCTCATCAGGGTCTCTGGAATGGCGTAGATCTGGTTCTCCATCTCCACTGTCTGTTTGCCGTTAGAGGAAACTTTCACTCGCAGGATTCTGAAGTTCGTCCCTCCGAGGTCGAGCGCCAGGAAATCACCTTTCTCTGGAAAAACAAACACTCACGTGAAGACACGTTACAGAATAAGTGTAACAATAAGTGTGTGTGTGTGTGTGTGTGTGTGTGTGTGTGTGTGTGTGTGAGATGTCTAGAGGAA